>PJEM01000571.1:0-67212 GCA_004023845.1 Helogale parvula | reverse complement strand
CTGTAACGACGGGGAAGAACGAACTCTCAGGCACGGGAGCTGCGGGAGAGACTAGCGGCTGCCCGCGGTGCTCCTTCAGGCAGAAGGGACGGTGAGAAACCCCTGGGTGGTTAGCGCTCTCCCTCCCCCAGGGCTTCCCGGGTACCATGTCTGCCTGGAAACCTGGCCATCCTGAGAAAAGTGTTCTGTCTCACTGGGAAGGGATGTCAAAGAAGAGAGAGCTCCGAGAGAGTCAGAGGAAGCAGCTAATTGAAGAACAGATGAAGACTGAAAAGAAGCAGGCCCCAAATAATGAGCCTTTCAGGTTATAATCTCTGTGTTTTACAAACAACGTTTCGAATTTTTAGGTGGGGGCATTGCTACAATCATAGATGTCACCGGCCCAAGTACAAATGAGGTGAGACTAAATAATGAGGCTGTCGCTTACGGGTGACTTAAGACATTAGTCTTCCTGTTTTTTTTTTTTTTATGAAGCTGTCTTGACATTTTAATAGTGAGAAGTAAGTTTCTTTTCTAAGAAGTAATTAAAGCCATATAGCTGATTAAATAAAAGCAGACTGGGATATTAGCACATTTTTAGTATACTGAGCTTTTGAATATGCTGCAAAAAATATCCATTAGGAAAAGAGCTTTACTATGAATGAATCCCCAATGGGTCTTTAAACTAAAATCACTTCTAACCAAATTCAGTTGTTTAAAAAAAAGTCATTAAATTTCTTCTTGAATAAAATATCTATTTATTTAAACACTGCTTATATTAAGTATTTATGAAAAAAACCTAGGTATTTAATCTGGCATAATATCACTGAAACAGAGGCCAGGTACCAAGGTTATAGCACTCACTGCCACTAGCTGGCTGTGTAAACTTTGGTAAATCAGTTATGACTGAACCCCCTCCCCCCTGGAGAACATAGAAATGAGTATACCTGTCTTACCAATCACTGGATGGTAGTGAGGCCCAAGAAAATCCAATACTTAAAACATACAATACGAAAAGCACCTTGTAAAGTCAAAAATGGCCAATAAAAAGTAAAAGAATAATCCAAATAGTAAGACATGTCTAACCAACTTTTAAAATAATATGATCAACATCCATTATTTACCACAAATAGCTTTTAAGAGAGGTTATACAAACTAAATTGAACTGGAGAGGAAAAAAAGAAGCTTTAGGAAAGTGATTTGTTAGCATATTGCAGCCATTAAAATGCTCTGAATATCTCATGTCCTGAGAACCAACAATGCCCATTCTATTTTTCAGATAAATGCTGAAAATGCCAACTTTATACTAATATGTTAACTTTACTTATCAGCTTAATAAAAATGTCTGTCACTGGGATCTAGAGAAATCAATATAAGGACCTTGTTAAATTAAAGGGACTCTTCCAATACTGAATAACAATTAAGTACATACTACATTACAAGTGGATTAAGAACAATTCCATGTCACTTTAACAATATTATTTAATTTAAGTGTAAAACAACAAAAAGGAAAGGTTTTCAACATATAAGCTATGAAATCAATAATATATGAATGTAACAAAAATTAACTAGGCAGTCCTAACGAACACTATAGATAAATTAGCAGAAAGGCTAGGGAACACCCAGAGCCCAATTCCCACCAAGGATATGCAATCATAGATAAGCTTATAAGCTCCATACTAGGACTCCAAGAATAAATCAATTTCCATTTATTAAACCATATTAATGTGGACATCAGTATTAGAGAAACTAGTTTGTAGTAAATATGGACTCTCTTTTTTCCGAAATCCAAAGTAGTTGGTATTTCTCATTATATTCTATCTTATCTTACAGCACTGTGTCCTCAAATTATTTGATAATAATTTGATAATAACCTCGAATTGTTCTGGGTGTTTTTACATTTTGCTGTTTACCATCTTAAGGAAGATGTTCTTTAGAGAACATCTGGGAAATGTTTATAATAAGAATTGGTGTATTCATCTAACAGCTGCTTTGAGAACATATGCATCACAAAAAATGTACCATGCCTTATTGATGGGCTTGTGCAGTGCCTGTGCAGGGCCATGTACACAACAGATAATACCTATTGAAAAGCATATATCAGTGATTCTACCCCTTATTTGAAGAATTTAGTGAGCACAGTATTTTGAGATATGATCATTTTTTTAATTTTTTTGATGTTTATTTACTTTTTTTGAGAGACAGAGAGTATGTGTGTGTGTGTGTGTGTGTGTGTGAGAGCAGGGGAAGGACAGAGAGAGAGAGGGAGATACAGAAGCCAAAGCAGGCTCCGGGCTCTGGGCTGTCAGCATAGAACCCAACGTAGGGCTTGAACCCATGAACTGTGAGGTCATGACCTGAGCCGAAGTCAGACACTCAACTCAGGCTCCCCTGAGATGATAATTAAATGTTTAGAAAGACTAAGAAATTCTGAAATACAACATGTATGAATTCAAAATATAAGATAAAGTGTATATATATACATACACATATACATATATATATACACACACACACATAAAGACTTAAAAACTATGAGATATTTTAGAAATGATACAATCTAATGCCACTATTTCATAAAACACACATGGGGCACCTAGGTGGCTCGGTTGGTTGAGCGTCCAACTCTTGATTTCAGCTCAGGTCATGATCCCAGGCTTGTGGGACTGATCCTCATGTCAGGTTCTGCACTGAGTACGGAGCCTGCTGGGGATTCTCTCTCCCTCTCCCCCTGCCTTTCTCCCCTATTCACACATTCTCTCTCTAAAATAAATAAATAAATAAGCAAATAAATAAACATTACTTTTGTTTTTAATTTTTTATATAAATTTTAAAAGATTGGGTATGAAATATATTCTTTTACAGACCTAGATTTTATTTTCATTTAAAAATAATAGGGTATAAATTTTAGAGATTTAAATGTTTTTTTATTATTATTTTTTTGGGTGTGTGCACAGGTTTTATTTGAAAGTTTTCAGCTCAGTTGAGTAAACAGTTGGGAGTTTTATTGCTGAATTGTATAATAAAACTATGTTTAGCTTTGTAAAAAATTGCCAACTGTCTTTCAAAGTGGCTGTACCGCTTCACATTCCCACCAGCAATGATTGGAAGTTCCCCTTGTACCACATCCTCACCAGTATTTGACATTTGTGACATCTGACTCCAAAAATGTCACAAATGTCAAATGCTGGTGAGATTTAAATGTTATTTCAAAGAAACTGAGTGCAAAATAAATCATTTAGCATTAAGAATTGTGGAGTTTTGGGGGTGCCTGGGTAGCTCAGTTGGTTAAGCATCTGATTTCAGCTCAGGTCATGATCTCGTAGTCTGTGAGTTTGAGCCCAGCGTCAGGCTCTGTGCTGACAGCTCAGGGCCTAGAGACTGCTTCAGATTCTGTGTCTCCCTCTTTCTCCACTCATTCTCTGTCTCTCTCTGTCTCTCAAAAATGAATAAATGTTAAAAATAAAAAATAAAATAATTACAGAGTTTCAACACTATCACCAAAAGAGCTAAAATTTAAAGGACTGACCATACCAAGTGTTGGTGAGAATGTGTGAGCAACTGGAACGCTCATACATTGATGGCAGAAGGTAAAATGGTAAAACTATTTCAGAAAACCACTTAAAAATCTAAAGAAGCCCAACACAATATATATATCAAAAATTTTACTTCAGAATGTATGTCTAATGGAAATAAGTATATATGCCTACCAAATAATACATACCATTTGTAACAAAAATACAGTCACCAAAATATCTCTCAAAAGTTGAATAATTTCTTTGCTGTATATTATTCATGCAAGGAATCTTAAAAAAGAAAAGGAGTAAACTCCTGCTATGAGCAATGACATGTAGAAATCTCACAGATGTAATGTCATGGTTGAATAACAGATAACAGACTAAAACCCATTATCTGATATAATTGTCAAGATGTTGGACAAGCGGTGGCAAAGGGGAGAAAACGAAATAATCCTCAAAGTGTCCCATGACTAGTGAACTGGTGTCTGCCTGGTGACCAGCAACAATGCAGAGTGGTGGTCACACTGAGAAACTGGAGATGAAAATTGGAATTGGGGCTGCAGAGAAGGCTGGGCAGAGTATGAGAGAGAAAGGATCTCCAAGACAGAGAACTAGAAGGCCTAGTTAAGGCGATCACATGATTTATCATCTAAACGAGTACACTCTGGTGAGGGAAAGGGTATGCGATTAGTAATTATTCCAAGATGACATGTATCAATCAGACCTGCCTTTGGAAACAGATATAATCAAACCCTGCCATTCACTGTTGATTTCTGTTGAAGGTTGGTCCCAAATAGTTTTCTGGAACACACTAGTTGCCTCTGGTGTGAGGATCTTTTCCGGCCAGTCACAGGTGTGAGGTGCTTCTCCTGAGTTCTGTATCCACAGTGCACCTAGCTGATACGCATATATATAGTCACTGTTTACCAAAGCTCCCTGATGGGTTAGAGAGTCTGGCTTGAGCACACTTCTTGTATCATTTCACATACTTTACCAAAGTCAGCTTCTATTAATCTTTTTAGAGGGTAGTGACGGTTACACAACTGATATTTGCAAAACTAAGAACAACTCATGTCACCCTTCTCCAAGAAAAAAAAAATCAGCATCTCTAAGTTATAATCTTAAAACTGAACCTGTAAAGAAAAGGATACTTCAGGTTAAGAATGAGAAATTCAATCTGCGGTGAAACTGACACATCTGGGAAGAAATGGAGGTTTGTGGCCAAGGGTTTAGGTGAGCAAAAGGTAGTTTAATAGTTTTTTTTTCTTTTTTTCCTTTTCCTAAAATTTATTATTGAAATATAGTTGACAATGTTATATTAGTTTCAGATGCACAACATAGTGATGTGACAATTCTACACATTACTTTGTGCTCACCACACTAAGCATGGTCACCAGCCGATGCCATGTAACTTTACTACAATATTATTGACTGTGTTTCCTGGGCTGCACTCTTTCATCTCCATGACTTACTTATTTTACAACTGGAACTTTGTATCCCTTAATCCCCTTTACCTATTTCACCCATCCCCTCATCCACCTTCCCTCTGACAACTACCAGTTTGTTCTCTGTATGTATTTAAAAGTCTGGTTTTCTGTTTGTTCTTTGTTTGGCTTTTCAGATTCCATATACCAGTGAAATCATACTTTATTTGTCTTTCTCTGTCTGGCTTATTTCATTTAGCATAACACACTGTAGGTCCATCCTTGTTGTTACAAAATGGCAAGATTTCGTTCTTTTAATGGCTGAGTAATATTTCATTATACACACACAACATCTTCTTTATCCATTCATCTATCTATAGATGATTGCTATCGGTTAGATGATTGCTTAGGTTGCTTCCATATCTTGGCTATTGTAAACAACACTGCAATAAACATAGGGATGCATGTTTCTTTTGAATTAGTGTCTTCATTTCCTTTGGGTAAATACCCAGTAATGGAACTACTGGATCACATGGCATTTCTATTTTTAATATTTTGAGGAACCTCCATAATGTTTCCCACAGTACTTGCACTAATTTATATTCCATCAACATTGCATGGGGGTTCCTTTTCTCCACATCCTCACCAACAATTTTAAAACTAGTCATTTTTAGGGCGCCTGGGTGGCTCAGTGGGTTAAGCACCTGGCTTCAGCTCAGGTCATGATCTCACGGTTCGTGGGTTCGAGACCCGCATCAGGCTCTGTGCTGACAGCTAGCTCAGAGTGTGAAGCCTGCTTCAGATTCTGTATCTCTCTCTCTCTCTCTGACCCTCTCCTGCTCATGCTATCTCTCTATGTCTCTCAAAAATAAATAAAAAACATTTAAAAAAACCTCGTCATTCTTAAAAGATATAAGGTTATATCTCATTGTGGTTTTGATTTTCATGTCTCATATGATTAGTGATGTTGAGTGTCTCTTCATGGTCTGTTGGCCATTTGTATGTCTTTTTTGGAAAAAAAGTTCAGGTACTCTTTGAATTTTTTAATCAGATTATTTGGGGATTTTTGATATTGAGTTGTATAAATTCTTTACATATTTTGGATATTAACACTTTATCAGATATATCATTTGCAAGTTTCTTCTTTCATTCCATTGGTTGCCTTTTCATTTTGTTGATCGTTTCCTTTGCCGTTTATTTTGGTGTAGTCTCAATAGTTCATTTTTTATTTTGTTTCCCTTGCTTTGGGAGACATATCCATACATATGTTATTAAGGCCAATTACTGCTTATGCTTTCTGTTGGTGTTCTGGCTTCAGGTCTCACATTTAGGTTTAATAGTTGAGATTCTGAGCATGAGTTTCTTTTGAACAGTGTTTCAGTTGCAGATATTTGAGGGCAAAGCTCAGGGAAGCACCACAGTGGGGGTAGGAAGAGCAGTTAAGAAAGAAGGCAGAAGAGTGGGAAATTTAAAAACAAAAGCAGAACATGGAAGCAGGCAAAGGTATTTCACAAGGCAGGCATTCCCAGCAGTGTAAGAGGCAGGAGGAAAATATGGTCTGAAAAGGGATCCTTGGATTTTCAGAAAAAGATAGAGCAGAGTTATTTTTGGAGCTGGCAACAATCTTGATGATGACATAAGGCAGAGTGTTTAAAAATATTTGTCCATCCCCCTCAGTTAGCAATCCATTTTATATATATTCAGCAAAATACCATACAAATGAAATACAAAAATGAATGTTTTTAAAGACACGCATTTTGTTATTTTCTGCTTCACTGAGTCAAGCAATGGGTCAAGCAATATGAACTTAAAAACCACTGATCTAGTTTAACCTAGTCATTTCATAGAGGTAGGTAATTCGGAAAAGGTATATGACAATGACAAATTCAAGATTCACATGAAGGATACAGGACATCCAATCCTGTATAAGGCCAACTAACGGATTCTGGCTTTATCAGTTGGTTCTCCAGAGAAGCCGAAGCATGGAATATATAGAGATCTATTTAAGAGGAATTTTAGTATAAGAATTGGCTCAGATGGTTATGAAGGCCAAGTCCCAAGACCTGCCATCTACAAACTGGAGAACCAGGAGAGCCAGCAGGGTAATTCAGTCTCAGTCTGAAGGCCTAAGGGCTGGAAGGCTGAGGGTGGACAACCCTCTCTGAGTCTGGAAGCCTGGGAACCAGAAGCACCAATGTCAAGGGGCAGGAGAAGGATGTCTCAGCTCAAGCAGAGAAAAAGAATTTGCCCTTCCTCTGTCTTTTAGTTCTCCTCAGGCCCCCTCAGTGTATTAAATGATGCCCCCCCACATTGGTAAGGGTGATCTGCTTTACTCAGTCTACCAACTCAAATGCTAATCTCTTCCACAGACACCCTCACAGACACACCTAGAAACAATGTCTTACCAGCTATCAGGGCATCCCTTAGCCCAGTCAAGCTGACAAATAAAACTAACCATCATACAACAAAATCATTTGCGGTGACTTTGAGGTTATAAAAACACCTCAGACTTTTTTAAAAAGCTTTACATATTTGGGCTTTTTAATATTTATTATTAATTTAAAAATTTATACACAAACATTTATATTTCCGTTGTACCTACCACAATAAGAAGTCTATTAAAAGTATACAAATATAGTTTACAGTATACTATCTTGGTTCCAGGTACCCCCAACTTTGTTTGCTTAGCTATGTTTTCAGAATTTTCACTCTGGACCTCCTAAAAAGCTTCACTAGTCCCTGGGAGTTTTGGTTCTTTGTTCTTTTCACTATATTATTACTCTGGTCTTCAGTCGTCTGTCAAGAAGAAAGATAGAGTAGAATTGTTGGAGGCCCAGAGATCTGGTTCAAAGGTAATTTGAACAATTTTTAATTGTGAGATACTGGGCAGGTACCCTTCTCCACACGAGTCCCTGCTTTCTTCATGTCTACAATCTAAGTAACACTGCCAGCTTTAGTAAATACTATATAGTGCGGTGTAAATATTTTTCTTCCCTCACCCAGGATAAACAGCTTAGTATCTGGCTAAAGTGCTACTCAATATCTATCATCGCCTCCACCCATCACCACACCCTTCCAAACTGCTGTTCCAAAGAGTGAGCTCGGCTCTAAATTCTCTCTTCATTATGCCTTTACACGCTCTCCTATGCCAAAAGCTAGCACAAGTGGTGTGAGCGTCCAGTACGGAGACAGGAAACAGGTTTTCTCTGTAGAGCACATCCCTTCAGAAGAATGTACATTTAGGACAGTAAGAGGAGGATCAGGGCTGGATGAAGAGAATTTTTCAACTCCCAGTAGGAAGTAAAAATTATGAGAATTTCTCTTTAAAAGAAGTTGATTTAAACCTCTCTTCACAAAATGTCATGTTTTACATTTATCCATGTATTCAGCTAACTCTCCCACTAAACTACAGACCTTTGGAGGGCAGGGCCTGTGTCTGTCTTACAATCTTTCCATGGCTTCTATCCCTATTATCTTCATACAGAAAGCCATTAACTGTGTGCTGAATTGGTAATATCCAGTTTTATCCAGTTTAGGGGTTTAGAACCTTAAATAATGGCTCTCCTTCTAGAACCAATGCCGTTCATAGTAGAGAGCAGTGAGTAACCAACCCACTACAGCAACAAACAAACAGTCCTGTGAAAGCATCCAAGCAAATGCTACCTAGGGCTCTTCTCAGCAGAGACCCGGGCACACAGACTAAAAATAAAACCAATGTCCCTCTGTCCCCACAGCTTCAAGTATGCGCTTTGATTTGAAACAGATGGATTTGCTTTGAGCACAATACTCCTGACAACTAGAAAATAAACTATACTTTCTGATAATTTAGAATACCCAAGGCCCATGAGTCAAAAAAATATATGGAGAAATGTCATCACCTGTTTAACTCCCCTAAAGAGTTTCCAAAATAAAACTGCTGAGGCTGTTAACTATGCTGACGTAAACATTTTTAAAGGGAACTGGCCAGACTCCTTTTCATGACTGAGGACTATAATTGATCAGATGTAAACAAGACTCTAAGTCTCTAAAAATTAGTTGATAATATTTTGTGTATATATATGTGGAGCTGCTTTAGTCTCAAGAACACTCATAGAGAGGCATCATTCGATTCTTCCTTGTAAGCACTCTGGGAGATACGAGTGTTTTGTTTCCATATAACGGATGAGGAAACTGAAGGGTAGAGAAGCGATTTTTCCAAAGTCATCACCAGAAGGTTAATGCTTTCACATCCTGATCTATTTTATTCTTTAAATCATGCAGTTTCACTACTGATCTTTGGTACTACATTGTTCTGATTTTCCTTTATTCTGTCTTGGTTGTCTGTGGAAAATATTGCTAATGAGGTACTTTCCTCAAGCAGGGTCACCATGTGATGGCAATTTCCACCTTGAATCAGAGCAGTAAAAAAAATAACAAAGGAAGAATCACAAAGAGCATCTGCTGATGATAGCAAAGGCTATGGAGGGGCCAGAATGGAAAATTCTGGGAACAAGGCTGAAGCTTCCCTTAATAAAAGCTACACAGCACTTTATGCATGGGTCTCTTAAAAATTTTTCTTCAGTCGTCAGTAAATGGCAATGATCTAGAATGTAGGACTGCAGTAAGCAATTTTGGGTAAGGTAATGGTACAAAATGACCTGAGACTTTGCATGTGCTGCCACAATTTATATACAACCAGGAAATGTTATGGTACCGCATTAAAGAAGAATGGCTTAGCTAGGTGATGTCTAAACTCAATGACCTTCCATTGCCCTTATATCTCTACAATAGCTACAGATGCCTTTATGCCTTTAGCCTTTATAACTACCAGGACTGATTCATGCCATTCTCTCATTTAGGGCTGCCTTCAAAGGCTTTTCTGTTGCTGCAGTAAGTGCCAATGCAGCTATATTGCTCTGCTTTAATTAAGCTCATTCAATTATAATCTGAATCCTACATGCTTCATGCCAATTGCCATAACTATCAGCTTTAATCTGACATTTCAAAAAACAGAACTTCAAATATCAAATGTGCATTCCATATTTCTCTCCCTAAAAAAACATTCAAGCTGTGCCAATACTGGGTTTCAGGATTCATTTATTTGATCCAAAATTTAGTAATAAGCTGGTTAAAAGAACTCCCAAGTTCTTGGACCAACTAAGGAAATTTTAATTATGGACTGGGTGTTAGATGATATTAGGAAATTATGTTATTTTTGTTAAGTGTAATAATGATTTTGGTTTGTGGAGAAAGGTCTTTATTTTAGGAAATACCAACTAAAGTGTTTATAAATAAAATGTCATAATATCTACAACTTATTTGTAATTGATTCTAATAAAACATATGTATATGTATACATATATACATGTGCATATACATCAAGAGAGACAGAAAGTTACAGGTGATAACACAGTTAAGCAAATATAAAAATTATTGAATGTAAGTTGTGGATATATGTGCTAATCATATCAACTTTTTATCTTTTATGTATAGTTGCATATTTTTAGAACAAAATGTTGGAAAAAATTAATCCTGTATCACATGTCTCAAAGACAGATGCACTGAGGTTGTAAAAAAATAAAAATAAAAACAAAATCCCTGACTTCACAGTCCAACAGTCTATATCAAGGTATGTAAATACATATATAATTATTGTAATTTGCAAGGACTATAGTACTAATGGTAGGTAGTAAGACACTCGGCACAGAAAAGGAAAACTCTTATTCTGCTCACTAATGTCAGGCAAATATTTCCATGAGGACTGATACTTATATAGGGTCTCAAACAATCAGAAGCAGGGAAGGTACTGTTGGCAGAGGTGAGGGATGAGCATCACTGCAGAAGCTTGAAACGGCATGGAGAGGCTGGGGAACAGCAGGCTCAGGGTGAGTGGTGCTCTGAGTCTGAAACAGAGAGGGCGGAAGATGAGCCTACAAAGCTACACAAAGACTGGGTATCTCCTAAGAAGAGTACATCCTGCTAACGAACTGCAACATTTATCTGGAGGCAGTGTGAATACTTAAAAAATTATCGTTAGCTAGACTTACTGTGGTGATCATCTTGCAATATATGCAAATATCAAATTGTTATGTTATATGCCTGAAACGAACATACTGTTATATGTCAATTATGTCAGGTAAGAAGAGGGTGACATGCTCATTGATCTATGATTTCCAAACTGTGGTTATTCAAACTCCTGGATCAAAACAACCTCTTGGTCAGCATCACGTAGAAATTACCTTACGCTTTCCCAACAATTTGAGGAAATTCATGGCTGATTTTTTTCTGGTTAAATGAGCCAAAAGAATGCATGCCATATTCATGCCAACAGAGATTAAGTAGTGAAAACTGTTCATGATAAGGAACTAATAGATAAAGAAACATGTACGATTTAAGAAAATTTAACATGCAAATACAAGGATTAAGAACTAAACCAAAAAAATAGCTTAAGGAAGATTATTCACATTATTAGAAGATTCATAACTTTAAGGAACTTTTTCACTTGTGTGTGAATCTAGCCATAAATACTGAAATTTTTTCTTCAAAAACAATTGACTACTTACTTGAAGCTTCTGACAATTCTATATTGGCAGGAGCCACTTGACTCTGGATACCAACAGCAAAAAAGGCAAGGCCTCAGTGAAATGATTATGCAAGGCAGAAAAATACTGTGTTTTAATATGCACTTTGCATATTTTAAAATCCACCTATGATATATTAAGGGAGCTGAAATTCCACTGCTGTCAGATTTTGTTGAAGCCTAAACCTATGGTTTAAATTTAGGTTAGTGAGGGGCACCTGGGTGGCTCAGTTAGTTAAGTGTTCGACTTCTGCTCAGGTCATGATCTCACAGTTTGTGAGTCTGAGCCCTGCATCGGGCTCTGCACTGACAGCTCAGAGCCTGGAGACTGCTTCAAATTCTGTGTCTCTTTCTCTCTGCCTCTCCCATGCTCATTCATTCTCTCTCTCTCTCTCTCAAAAATAAATAAACATTTTTAAAAAATAATGAATTTTGGTCAGTGAATGAGTAGTTTGGTTTAATCCCCAGACTCAACTTTCTGAAAACTTTATTTTTATCTTCACAAATCATATATACTGAATACGATAAGAAAGTACATTTTAAGGAGTTTTTCACTGTATTTTTGTCAGCTGCTGTGCCCATAACTGTATCTTCCTAATAGCACGAGATGTCCTGGCTTCACTTTTCAGACTTCAACCTTCACCTGCATTTAATGTAAAACTATTTAGTTTTTTTTCCTTCAATTTACAGGAGTGAGAAATTAATGGCTTATAATCATATGGTTATGATCCAGTATTGAAGAAAAGAACAATTTGAATCTAAAGGTCTACCTAGTAGATAGTTTTCAAAAATTTTAGGTATCACTTAAATATGTTTAAATGTAGTCATTTAATAGATTGTTGGAAGAGTATTCAAAGAAAGGGTAAGAGACAAAAAGACTTTAAATTGAATAATATTAAAATCCTTAATAAGCACTTTTACACTAGATCCTTGGGAGAAACTGTAACATCTGTTAGGCTTTTTCTAACTTGAATTCCCCTCTACCAATTAGAAATGGAAAATTACTTAGGTTGGGGCAGTAGCCCACAGGAGCTATTTAGACTCAAGGTTTCTCCCACATGAGCCTTGGGTCATACCTCTAGAGAAGACCAAAGAAAATATCCATATTATCAGATAAGAAACAGAGAAGTCTTTACTTAAAACAAGGATGTGGAGTGAAAATGCAAATATCTAGACAATTGTTTCTTTAATCAAAAAGCACCTAAGATAATCCTCCTAAACTTTTCCATTGAGTTCATGGCCTAGAAAATTTAATACAGCCCTCAGAGAGCCTAGGGGCATAGCCCAAAGGTACGATCTAAAATTTGAAATATTTAAGGTGTCAGTATTAACATTTAAAAATGCAAGATTTGTATTCTACTCCTTACTATATCAATGTTTCTTTTAATGTAAATATGCTTTTGGCTACCTACAAGTTAAATTATTAACCCTTTCCTTAATTCTTTAAATAAAAATCAATGTCCTCAAAGATAATCATGCTTATGGATGAAACTAGAGGGTCTTATGCTAAGCGAAATTAGTCAGGAAAAGACAAATGCCATATGAATTCACCCATATGAGGACTTTGAAACTCAGAACAGATGAACATAAGGAAAGGGAAGCAAAAATAATATAAAAACAGGGAGGGAACAAAACATAAGAGACTCTTTAAAATTTTTTTTAATGTTTTTTACTTATTTTTGTGAGACAGAGAGAGATAGCGTGAGCAGGGAGGGTCAGAGAGACACAGAATCCAAAGACAGGCTCCAGGCTCTGAGCTGTCAGCACAGAGCCCAATGCGGGGCTCAAACCCATTAACTGTGAGATCATGACCTAAGCCTAAGTTGGACACTTCACCGACTGAGCCACCCAGGCGCCCCAAGAGATTCTTAAATATGGAGAGCAAACAGTGTGTTACTGGAGGGGCTGTGGGAGAGGGGATGGGCTAAATGGGTAAGGGGCATTAAGGAATCTCTCCTAAAATCATTGTTGCACTATATGCTGACTAACTTGGATGTAAATTTAAACTATAAATAAAAATTTTAAATTTTTTTAAAAATTAAAAAATTATGCTTATTTCTGGTTTTATATACCAAAACGTACACAGCTTGACAAGCATGACATAGACAGAATCTAAAGACTTCTGTGTAAAGATCACATGCCGGAGTATTTGAGTGAGGCCTCCAGGGCTCCAGAGCCGGAGAACTACCTGCTCTTCAGTTAGTGAACGCTGTGGATGGTGTTTCAGATTTTCTTCATTACGTGGGGGAACGGGTGGCATGGGCACCACTAGTTGTGCCTTGATGTCATAAAAGCAAAAGAACTTGTACTCTTGAGTTAAACTCAAAAAAATTCAAGGGAAATACAATAATTTTCTCAGCTTAGATCATGTTCATCTTTAGATCAATAGTTGAGCTGAAAATTAAATGCCATGACTGCTCCAACATAAAACTGTGAGGTTTCAGGCCTCATAGATGACACCACGTGGAGAAGTGTGATTGGAAATCTGACCCAGAAACTGTACAGATGACATACTAACCTCCTAGACCCCACGTCAGGTCTCAGTCTGGCCACTGTCAGCCTCAGAGAGGCCTGTCTTGACTCCCCAGTGTTGATTTTATTACTCTTTTCACATATCCCCATGGACTCTTCCTAAATTGATAAATATCTGTATTCTCAACTCAATGTATGAATCTTTAGTCCGGGAAGTTTGGCTCTCTTGTTCTCAATGCCTTAAACATAGCGAGTCCTCACTAAGCATTGACTTGCCATAAGATTAAATAATCATCATTTTTCTACATCAATGGCAAATCAGTAATAATATGAAAATAGTAATATTTAGCTTCACACACTCCTCTTTCTCTCTTACCATTAATTCATTTCCTCTATTTATGGGAAGTTTATGCCTGCTTGCATAAACCTTTAAATTTTTTCTATAATGGTTTATCTTCTGGGAAGAAAGAAATCAGATATGTCTTTCTTTTCCCAGATTCATGTTTCACTGGAGAAGTCAGTCAAACATGAAACCTAATCAGCATGCTAGTCTCAGCAGCTATGAGGGCTGCGAAAGTGTCCTTCATTCATATTAACATGATCATTTTAGTAGAGGTTATTAAACAAATAACATAATAACTGGTAAAATGGCTTAAAACTATGACACACTTCAGCCAACTTAACTACAATAAATTGGAAAGGTTTTTGAGTGTCTTATTCATTGGGGCTCTTCCTGAAAGAAAAGATGCAATTTTTTTTTAAGAGAGACAATCTAAAGCACATTAAGAAACACCAGGTCCTCTTCAATGAATTATGACTTGTGGTTACTTCCCCCAAGTAATTGTGAATACAGACTATAAAATATTAATCAGTTTCAACCTCTGTTTATCATGCAGGACAGAAAGAACCCTCAGACACAAAAGTTATCAGTCATGATTCAGGTCATTTGGAAAAGTATCTTCTGGAACTGACATGTGTGAGTCAGAGATTCAGAACAAATGCGATTGGACGGTAGAAAGCAGAATGATGTCACTGGTTAAGTCCGCTGAGACAGGTGGTCAGTGGGCTGCACCTTAATTCCCAGACCATCTTCAATCTGTCTGATAAGATTAATGACTTGCTCCAAACAACAAATGACTGTTTTTGAGGCTACAGGACAAATCCCTTTGCAAGGTCACTGCATGTAAACACCACATACTTTATTAAATTCCGACTGATGTAATCAAGAGGAAAATAACAAATTTAAAGCTGACATTATAGTCCTACCACTGTAGCACTGGAAAAGTGAGAGAATCAGTGCCATTTTACATAAAGAGTCTGGTAATGGATAAATTGCCACAAGTCATAAGTGACATAAAAAATTTGATTCTCAACATATGGTTTAGAGATCAGACACACAAAAGAAAGCCTTCTCCCGAAAATGTTGACATACCAATAGCGTTTTCTGTAAGAATGAATATTCATTTTCACAAGAGTCAAAGAATTGAACAGCTATGGCATATGGTGATACATGGATTCTACTCAGGTATCATGTCACCTATCTCAACACTAGACTCAAGTACAGTGAGAGTGGGGCACTTCGAATTTGCCAGCTACCAACTGTCAACTGTTTTCAGGAGCACATGGACTGGAAGACTCAGAGATTGTGAACTTCTCATCATGAGAAATTCAATCACAGGCCAAAAGACCACTTACCAGTGATTTGGGGTACAGCCTTGAAGATCCCTCCAGCTCTCATGTTTGGGCTACCAAACCATCCTGTACTTCATCATACTGTTGTAATTGTTGTAATCTGTAAGATATCCTTCCTCTGAGTGCCCTAAGCAGGAGCCTAGCTCTAGCTTTATTGCTGCGTGCTCCGAGAATAGCACCGTGTATAACAGGTAAGACGCTCAATCAAATACTGTTTGTTCATTACCTGACAAGTCTTGCAAACCTAAAATAAAATGGGTGCTTGTTGAGTTAAATGTTTTATAACAAAGTTGACATGACTTTCTACTAAACTGAAATGGAAGCTGATTTATTTTTTTTCAGTTTTATTTATTTGAGAGAGAGAGAGAGAGAGAGAAACCTAAGCAAGCTCCACACTATCCGTGCAGAGCCCGATAAGGGGCTCAAACTCACAGAACCATGAGATCATGACCTGGGAGTTGGGCGCTGAACCAAATGAGCCAGCCAGGCTCCCCTGGAAGCTGTTTTAAAGAAGGTTCAGATTACTGTGCCTTTCATAGTTTCAAATCAAAATATACAGAATTTTAAGTTGACTTTATGTATCATTATTACAGGGCAATAACTCTTTGTAATAATAAACATCTAATTCTACTCCTAGTAAATAATACATATTTATATAGCACATTAGATTATACTATATGATAATACATATTATCTATGTAATAAATATTATTGTAATAATATATATATGTATATTTAATGTATGTAATAGTTATTATAATAATAAACATCTACTTTTCTATTCCACTCCTAGTAAACAAATACATGTTTATATGACATATAATATTATAATATACATTAATACATATTATTTATGTATTAGCAGAAATAATATAAATAGAAGCAGCTATATCATTCCCAAAGCCATTTATTTCCTTTGAAAATAGGAAATAAATTAAAATCTGTAAAATTTAAATATTTTCTAAACAAATAAATGTGATTTTTCAAATAAATAATATTGTTTCTATCGAATTTCTTCAACAAGCTTTGGAAATTTTTGATTAATGCAGTCGGGGAAAAAGTGCCAACAAATAAGGTATGAGTAATATTGGAAGGAAAATCATAAAATCTGGAAACCATCTATCTTTAGATTACTTTAAAGTTGACTTCAACTTTTGCTTTCATGAAACTGAAAATCAAAATTATAGAAGATAGGGTGATTTATGGCACTATGAGACAGTAATCATTTTGTATTTTCAAAAGAGAGCAACTGCCCCACATCAAAAGACTAGTAATGAATGCATTTGCATTCATTTAATTTAAAATAAAAGGTTCAGGGGTGCCTGGCTGACTCAGTTGGTCAAGAGTCTGACTCTTGATTTCCGCTCAGGTCATGATCTCATGGGTTTGTGAGACAGAGCCCCAGGCAGGGCTCTACACTGATAGTGTGGAGGCCTGCTTAGGATCCTCGGTCTCCTTCTCTCTCTCTGTCCCTGCCCATTGGTGCGTGTGCTCGCTCTCTCTCTCTCTCTCTCTCTCAAAATAAATAAACTTTAAAAAAATAATAATAAAACAAAAGGTTCAAATTCTGAATGTATAATTTTTAGTATTCCCTTCAGCTGACAAGAGACTTTTTTCCCCCAAATACGACACTGATACCCTTGATTACATAGATTAGGAATTTTCCACTGCCCAAAAGTTTGCAAAGTAAAGGCTCAGAGGTGGAATGCCTACAGATAGATGTGTCTGTAAAACTGAATTTCCGTGACGGGGCTGTGTATGCACCAGGCTGCTACAGTTTGGTATTACCTCTCACTTTTTATTCTAGCCTGCCTCACACATAAACAGTCTCTCTGGTACTTTCTGATGGCCTTACATTTTTGACTCCAGACTTAAACCAACCTCCAAGAAATAACAATATGTTTTTTCTCTTCATTCAATCAACCACCATACTTCAGAGATATAATTATTTACTTCATGGAACTAAAATAATGCTTAAATAACAGTAAAAATACTAACACAACATAAAAATTTTCAGGGCAAAATGCATAGATGCACAACCAAATAAAACAGATAAGTAATTAAATGTAGGTAGATTACACAATACCCAGGCCCAGGCCCAAGTGTTTTATATGTGATACATTGTTTAATGCTCAAAACCATGAGAAAGGTAATATCATCATCATAGCCATTATGTAGATGAGAATAAAGGTTCAGTGAGATAAATATCTTATGCAAAGTCATCTGGCTAAGTAGATGGTTAGGATGGGATTCAGACCTAAGTAGCCTGACTATGACATCTACATTATCAATCACAGTAATACTGTGTGTGGGTGTGTGTGTGGGTGTGTGTGTGTGTGTGTGTGTGTGTGTGTGTGTGTGTGTGTATGCATGCCCAGGGAGAGAGAGAGAGATCAAAATCATGCCGATACATAGGCAAGTTTTTCTTTTTTTCTAGCTAATGGCTTCTTGAAAAAGATAGATTTGAGAAAGGCAATACCTTCAGTTACAGTACACTGATGAGACCAGGGGCTAAACAAATTTCAATGACCATGTGGCCATTTAGCTCACTATAATTTTGAAAGTCACTTTCAGATGGTATATCAAATTGCATTACAGCACACTAGTTATCTTTAGTTGTGTTAGTTGCAAGTTATCTTTACTGTTTTTATCTTTACTGCTTATTATTGATGTGATGGACACCATAAGACATACTGCCTTCAAGTGTCACAAAAATAATTTAATAAATAACTTTAAAGAAAGTATGTTGGAGAAAGTATGAAAAGGATAGCAAGAGCTTAATGTATAGCAAGGGCTGACAATATTCTATAGGTAGAGCATAATAATAATTTTATAGTAATTTCTATAAGGAAGTACTTCAGTATTTTTAATATGAAATTTCCTTATTCCTTAAATTACCTCATACTTTGAAAATTTCTTATCAACCCAGTGAATTTCATAAGCCAGAACTATACTATTTATAAGAGTAAATAAAATCTCCTATTTGAGGGGTGCCTGGGTGGCTCAATGGGTTGAGCGTCCGGCTTCAGCTCAGGTCATGATCTCATGGTTCGTGGGTTGGAGCCCCACGTCGGGTTCTGTGCTGACGGCTAGCTCAAAGCCTGGAGCCTGCTTCAGATTCTGCATTTCCCTCTCTCTCTGACCCTCCCCCGCTCGTGCTGTTTCTCTCTGTCTCTCAAAAATAAATAAAAAACATTAAAAAAATAAACTAAAATCTCCTATTTGAAACCAGAGGACTCCCAGGGCATAAGAACATACCAGTGAGATTACAGAGGGAGAAGCTGGTAAGACAAACTTTATAAATGAACTTACGGGCTACTAAACTCCCCACTGAGCTGTGCACATATGGCTTTGACCCTAAACAGTATACTGTATAGACTCTGAAAACTGAACTAAGGTATATATACTGTCTACATCTCAGAATGGCCCCAAAGGAGCACACCCATGGGGCAGACACAAAGTGCACTGAAAAGATTCTGAAAACAGAGCTGACATTGTGATCACAGCGAAGGGAATACCAACTGGAGCCTGTGGTTTGAATGCCATTGGGTACTTTGCCTGCTAATACAAAAATGTCAACATTCCTCATAGAATTTAAAAAGACTCAGTGTCTCATAACATAACATGCAAAATGTCCAGGATGCAATCCAAAATTACTTGGAATATGAAGAACCAGGAAAATCTCAATTTGCATCTAAAAAAATCAGTCAACATATGCCAACACCAAGTTGACAGAGACGCAGGAATTGTTAGACAAAGGCTTCAAATGCTGCAAAAAAAGTAAAACAAAAACTCTTAAAATCAACAGAAACTATAAAAGGCACTATAAAGAAATAGATGTTATAAAGAAATAGCAAATGTAAAGTTTCAAACTAAAATAATAACCAAAATTATAAAATATTACTTGATAGGCTCAATATTAGGATACAGCTGTCAGAAAAAAGTAAATAAACTTGAAAAGAGATCAACAGAGACTATGCAGTTTTCTTAGCATAGAGAAAACATTTTATTTAAAACATAAACAGACATGAAACTTCGGGGGAATACCAAAAGGTCTAACATTTGTGTCACTGAAGCCTCAGAAAAAGAGTAGAAAACGTGTGGTATAAAAAATATACTTAAAGAAATAAGAGAAAAACATTTCAAACTTGGTGAATCTTAAAATTACAGATTCAAGAAGCTCAGAAAAGCCCTAACAGGATAAACACATACATTTTAAAAAATGCCCAATATCCATAATAACCAAATTGCCAAAACCCAAAGATAAAGAAGTAATCTTGAAAGCAGCCACAGGAAAATGTTACATAACTTCTAATAAAACCATGATTTGGAAAAAAAAAAACAGGCTATCTTGTCAGAAACAATAGTCAGAAGGAAGTGAAACGTTTGTAAAGTGCTGAATGAAAAGAACTGGTGACCTAGCTTTCTGCGTACAGCAGAAATATTTTATAAAAAAGAAGGTGAAATAAAGACATTTATAAATGAAGGAAACTTAGAAAATTCAGAGTTAGCAGAATGCTTTAAAATAATTACTAACAGAAGCACTTCAAGGCACAGGAAAACGTTATCAGAAGACAGTTTTGAGTATCAGAAAGGAAAGGAAAGCAATAGAAATCAGTACTATTTCAGTAAATATAGATTATTGTTTTCCCTCTTGATTACTTTAATACGTGTCTAATGGACTGACGGCTAAAAGAAAAAACTACATTTTCTGATAGAGTTTGCAATGCATGTACGTATAATATGTAAGACAACTGCAAAATAAAGGGTAGGGGTTAAAGAACCTACGTAAAAATAAGATTTCCAGATCACATCTGAGGTAGTAAAATACTGATCCCCAATAAACTGTAAAAACTTAAGTGTGTATTTTTACGGGGCACCTGGGTGGCTCAGTTGGATAAGCGTCCGCCTTCGGCTCAGGTCATGATCTCATGGTTCGTGGGTTTGAGTCCCGGGTTAGAATCTGTGCTGACAGACAGCTCAGAGCCTGGAGCCTGCTTCCGATTCTGTGTGTGTGTGTGTGTGTGTGTGTGTGTGTGTGTGTGTGTGTGTGTGTCTCTGCTTCTCCCCTGCTTATACTCTCTCTCTCAAAAATAAATAAACATTAAAAAATTAAAAAAACAAGTGTACATTTTTAAACTCTAGAGCATCCAAGTAAAAAATCCACTCAAGGGGCCCCTAGGTGGCTCAGTTGGTTAAGAAGTTAAGTATCTGACTCCTGATGTCGGCTCAGGTCATGATCTTAGTTCATCAACTCAAGCTACACGTATTGCTTTGTGCTGAAAGCGTGAAGCCTGCCTGGGATTCTCCCTCTCCCTCTCTCTCTCTGCCCTTCTCCTATTCACCCTCTCTATCAAAAATAAGTAAACAAACATTTTTTAAAAAACATTCAAAACAATACAGTAAACACAATAGACAAAATGAAATAGTAGGAAAAAATAGTTCAAGTAACCCAAAAGAAGACAAGCAAGGGGAGACAGAAAAACTAAAAATAAAAGGAATTATCAAAAAACAAATATAAAGTGATAGCCCTAATTCCAAATGTGTCAAAACTTAATTAATTATTAAATGTAAATGATCTAAACATATCATATAAAGGACAGACCCTGTCAATAAGCATGTGAAATAAACCGGCACAGTCCTATGCTATTGGCATGTAACTCTCTTTAAGTAAAGTGTTATAAGTAGGTTAAAGTAATAGGATAAAAAAACATATACCATGTAAAATTAATCAAAAGAAAGCTGAAGTGGTTATATTATTATCAATCAAAGTAGACTTCAGAGCTAAGAAAAACATTAGGGATAAAGGAGGACATAACATAATGATAGAAGAATCCATGCAGCAAGAAGACTTAACAATCCTAAATGTGTATTCATCTGCCCACAAATCTTCAAATACATGAACCAAAACTGATGAAAATTAGACAAACTCACTGATATAGTTGAAGACTTCAATGTTACTTTCTCAGTGATCATTAGAACCAGTAAACAGAAAATGAACAAGGTTATAGAACTGAATAACATCATCAACCCATAGACTACAATTGAAATCTACAGACAACTCCTTCCAATAAAGGCATAACACCCATTCTTTTCAAATGCATGCAGAACACCTGCTAAATAGAACATATCCTGAACTATTAAGTAAACCTTGACAGAGTTAAAGGTAATGAAATTATACAAAGTATGTTCTCTGTCCATAATGGAATTAAACTAAAATCAATAATACAAAGATTTAAGGTTAAAGTCTCCAATGCTTGGGAGCCAAACAACTCATTTTTAAATAATTCATGGTTTCAATAGTAAGCCTCAAGGGAAATTAGGAAATAATTTTAACTAAATGGAAATGAATTTACATATTAGCAGAATTTATCAGATGCAAATAAGGCAGTGCTTACAGGGAGATTTATGGTATTAAATGTTTATAATGGAAAAGAATATCAGATCAATAACCTAAGCTTCCACTCTATGGGACTGGAATAAAAAGCAATATAAAGCCAAAGAAAATAGAAGAAAGTAACTAATAAAAATAAAAGTATAAATCATTCAAATAAAAACAAAAAATATTTGAAAATCAAAGATGCTAAAAGCCAGTTATTTGAAAACATGAAGGGGTGCCTGGGTGGCTCAGTCGGTTGAGCGTCCAGCTTCAGCTCCGGTCATGATCTTGCAGTTCGTGAATTTGAGCCCCACGTCAGGCTCTGTGCTGACAGCTTGGAGCCTGAAGCCTGCTTCGGATTCTGTGCCTCCCCCTCTCTCTGCCCCTTCCCAGCTCATGCTCTCTCTCTCTCATTAATAAAAAATTTAAAAAAATTAAAAATTAAGAAAAAAGAAAACATGAATAAAAAATGTAAGTTCTAGCAAGACTCACAAAGAAAAAAGAAAGAAGACAAGAATTCCCAACATGGGGATAAAAGAAAGGATATCACTACAAAGCAGACAGATATTAAAATAGCAATTAGGGTTTATGCATGGAAATTCAACAACTTAGATGAAATAGACTAATTCCTTGAAAATCATTGGTTATCAAAACTCACCCAAAATGAAAGAAACAATCTGAATAGCTTTATAAATGACTAAAGAAATTAAATCTGTAGTTTAAAACCTTCTGAAAAAGAAGTCTGGATTGTTTTACTGGTGATTTTTTAAAAAAACATTTAAGGAAGAAAGAACACCAATCCTACAGAACATCTTCCAGAAAACAGAAGAGTAGAGACACTTCCTAATTCGTTTTTTGAACCCTCGCATTAATCTGACATTAAAACTGGGAAATGACAGGATAAAGAAAACTACCTACCAATATATTTCATGAATAAGAGAAAAAAATCCTTAGGAAATATTCACAAATTAAATATAGCAGAACATAAAAAGAAGAGTGAACCACAGTCAAGTGTAGAATCACCCTGCCATGCATGGCCTTGTTCAATGTTTGAAAATTAATTTAGTATAATCCACCACATTAACAGCATAAGGGGGAAAAGAACACATTATGATATCATTTAGTGCAGAAAAAGCATTTGATAAAATTAAAAATCCATGCATGATAAAAACTCTCAGCTAACTCAGCATATAAAGGAACTTCTTCAATCTTATTTTTTACTACCTAGTTAAAAACCTACATCTCATATCTTATTTAAAGGTAAAAACTAAATGATTCCCCCCTAATACTGAAAGCAAGACAAGGGCGTCCACTCTCTCCACTTCTACTCTACATCTCACTAAAGTCCTAACTGGCACAATGACACAAGAAATAGGAATTAAAGGCATACAGATTGGAAAGGAAGAAATAAATCTTCCTACTCCTTGGTAACATGACTATCTAGATAAAATTCTAAGAAACCTATTTTTTTTTAACTCCAAGAACTAATTAGTGAATTAAGTAATGTCACAAGTTATAAGGAAAGCATACAGCAATCATATTTCTATATATCAGCAATTGGAAACTAGAACTATCAGAAACCAAAATTTTTAAATGATATTTACAATATCTCCAAAGATATGAAATTATTAGGTATGAACCTAATAAAACATCTGAGTGCTAAAAACTAAAAAACACTGACAACATTTTAAATAGCCTAAATAAATGAAAAGATATATTGAGATTATTACATACTAAAATCATTTAAAATTTAAGCATTTCAATAATATCAAGTGCTGGTGTGAATACGGAACAAAAGCAATGCTCATACATTGTTGTGGGAATGCAAAATGAAACAGCTACTCTAGAACGCAGCTGACGGTTTCTAACAAAATGACATATATATTCACCATGTATCTTACAAAGTAAAATATGAAATATGACCCAGCACTCCCAGTCCTGAGTATTTACCCTAGAGTAATAAAAAAATATGTTTACACAAATATTGTCAACAGCTCTACCAAACCTGGAAATAATCCAATGTCCTTTAATAGGTAAATGATTAAACAAACTGTGATATATCCATGCAATGGACCCAACAGTAAAAAAGAATAAACTTGATACTTGCAATGTACTTAATGAATCTCAAAACCATTATGGTGAGAGGGGCGCCTCAGTAACTCAGCTGGGTAAACACCCTACTCTTGATTGCAGCCCAGGTCATGATCTCACAGTTCATGAGATCCAGCCCCATGTGGGGCTCTGAGCTGACAGCTCTCTTCCACCTCCCAGGCCCTCCTACTCATGAGCTAACTCTCTCTCTCTTTCAAAATAAATAAACAACAACAAAAACTCATTATGGTGAGTGAATTAAGCCAGTCTCAAAAGGTTATGAAATGTACAATTACATTTTTATGATAGTCTCAAAAAGACAAATCTATGGTGACAGAACAAATCAGTGGGTTTAAAACTCTGGAAGTCAGAGGAAGGAGTCACAGCAAAGGGACAGTAGGAGGGAGATCCAGGGAGTCATGGAGCTGTTCTGTATCCTGGTCATGGTAGTGTATTTACACAATCTATATGGCTACTAAAATTCATAGAACTGTACTCTAAAAGTAAATTTAACATGAAAATTAAATAAAATAGAGGCACCTGGGTGGCTCAGTCATTTGAACATCTGACTTCAGCTCAGGTCATGATCTCATGGTCCATGAGTTCGAGCACCACATCGGGCTCTGTGCTGACAGCTCAGAGCCTGGAGCCTGCTTTGGATTCTGTGTCTCCCTCTCTCTCTGCCCCTCCCCTTCTCCCACACTGTCTCTCTCTCTCTATCAAAAATGAATAAATGTTTAAAAAAAACTTTTTAAGTCAAATTAAATAAAAATAGAGTAGAATCGACAGAAGCTATTTGTATTAGTCTGGGACATTCTCAGCCTCAGAAAATAAGACGCTAGAGGCACCTGGATGGCTCAGTCAGTTGAGTCTCTGACTCTTGGTTTCAGCTCAGGTCATGATCTCATAGTTTGTGAACTTGAGCCCCAAGTCAGGGACAGAGTGGAGCCTGCTTGGGATTCTTTCTCACTCCTTCTCTCTGCCCCTCCCCTGTGCTCTCTCTCTCAAAATAAATAAATTAACTTAAAAAAAAAAGCTAACCTTTTGACTTAAATAAACTTGACTTAAAATATTGACTTAAATAAACAAAGGTTTATTTTTCATATCTAAGAAGCTGCAAAATAAGCAGTTTGGTTAGCAGGTCTTATTTGGCTAAGCTGCTCATGAATGCTGTCAAGGCCATAGGCACTTTCTGTTTTCAGGTTATTATCCTGTTGACTTTTCATCCTTATCCTTGTTGTCTCTTGGCCAAATATGACCACTGAGGCTTCAGGCATTAAGAATTTGCTTACGGCTGGAAGAGGGTGTTAAGAAGAAAGCTGTATCTGCCCTCATTACCAAGAAATCAAAACCTTTGCAAAAGACCACTCACTTCCAGCAGACTTCTCTCTACATTTCATTGGCCAGAATCCTGGATTGTGTATCCAACTGGAGTGAAAGACTAGGGGGGGTTACCTTCGCTCAAAAACTCATGCTTCATCTCCAGAAGTTGCTGCCCTGCTGTAAAATTAAGCAAACCACACAAGTGACTACTTGTTTCTGCTCTTTAATGAGGCTATGAGCTAAAGTTTGCACATTTATTATTTCAATGCGATACATGGAATGTTTTTTAAAAAACGACTTCACTTTTGAGGTGAAGTACTACTTCATTTTTGCTAATTAAATAATCATTTCAAATCCTTATTACAGTTTTTTAATACATTCAGCCCGTATTATAAAAAATGCATTTTGGATAAGCTTAAATTTATTTCACATCAAAGACTTTAAAAATACAGGTAAAAAAGGAGTGTTCATGAATGTACATCCAGAGAAACTACTGCTTTGAAGAAAGTAAATTGATACAAACACCTGACAGAAATGTTAACAGCCAAAATGTTTTCATTCTACACTCCAATCTTTTTTAAAACCTTGTTTTAAAAAACCACCTTAAGGGGCGCCTGGGTGGCTCAGTTGGTTAAGTGTCCAGCTTTGGTTCAGGTCATGATCTCACGGTTCATGGGTTCGAGCCCCATGTCAGGCTCTGTGCTGACAGCTCAGAGCC
Source organism: Helogale parvula (assembly GCA_004023845.1). Taxonomy (NCBI): domain Eukaryota; kingdom Metazoa; phylum Chordata; class Mammalia; order Carnivora; family Herpestidae; genus Helogale; species Helogale parvula. Next base: position 41,057 of record PJEM01000571.1, on the reverse strand, counting down.
TGGAGTCTACTTCAGATTCTGTGTCTCCCTCTTCCTGACCCTCCCCTGCTCGCACTGCTCTCTCTGTCTCTCATAATTAAATAAAAAACATTTAAAAATAAATAAATAAATAAAAACCTACCTTAAGAAATAGTATTTTCTTCAGAGATGCCTGATGTCATTTGCTTAAGGACTCCGTAAGAGTACTGTCAGACTAAAAGAAATGTGGGGAAGGCAATAAAGATGCAAAAATCCAGTCTTACGAAATGCACAGTTCCTTTTTATTTTAAAAGTCTGCCATTGTTTTGTTTTGTTTTGTTTTGTTTTCAGTACAGCCCTTACTCACTCCTGATCTCACTTTCATCTTTCATGTTCTGTGCAGAATTTCCAACCAGAGAAGAAACATTTGGTACCTTGGGCTGTTTGTCCTTTTATAGCCTTGCTGATCTTTGCGTCTGGCACCTCCTTACATTTTCTGGTTTCCCTGGGAGTATGCAAAACCCAAAGAAAGACTTATTTTTGTCCAAGATGGTGTCAAAGAACAGTATCAAGTGTTCATGTAAGCACCTGCCAGTGCTCAGGTGGAAATGCAAAGAGAATTCAGACTTTCTTCAGATCTACTTTTATAAGTGATCTTGCTAACCTCACGTCACATTTTTTTTTAATGCTAAGCTCTACCGAGCGGCATACAGATAAATCAAATATAAACTGCTAAACTCCGTGTTGTACCAGCTGCAAAAGATAGATCCAGTGTCTGACTCCTGGTGGTTACCTTTCCCTTAGGGAAATTAAAAAAAAGCAGTTGCTCTGAGCAATTTCTAGTGACTCACCAGTCCTTTTCAAGAAATAACAAGTTTCTTAAAGCATGGCAAAGCATAAAGGTAAGATAGATATGCTTGTAAATTTTCACTCATGGTCTACAAGAAGGCAAAACATTAAAAACCTAGCCTCCTCCCTCCCAGCCCATTTGGTTGAGATATTCTAATTAAGAGAATAAAGATGATTCTCCACATGCATGCACTTGAAGAAAGGCATTTATGCCGGGAAACATGTTCAATGACTAGATTTACCTACGTAATATCATTGCAGGGAGTTTAATTCAATAGTATAGATTAGATTATAAGTTTATTCATCTGCTTCTGTGATTTGTAAGCCCAATAGTTTACTTGAACATGTAATTCACTAAATTCTAAGATAAAGTGTAAAATTACCAACACCTGCCTTTACTCTTAGAAGATTAATTTAAATACTGCTTCATCAAGAAAATAGTATCTAACAAATATAAACTTCCACAAATCAGTGACTCTTTAGTCTTATCTGCATCTATTTTCACTAAACTTTACCATTGAGACTGCTGTGTCAAAGGGAAGGAGGGGGTGATTTTATTACTCTGCAAGACAATGAACCGCTCTAACAATACTCAGCCTTCACTGAGGTTTTAATGTTTTTATATAACCAGCATTAACTTCTTTGTTAAACCTCTTCTCCCAACCCTCACCACTCACATGCCCTTCCAAAACAAAATATTTGACATTATTACTGTCTTTCTTTCATTTCTTTTAGTCCCAAATTCCTGGAAAATGGTGAGCATTCTGTGATTCAGCCACAAGAGAAAATACTTATTTCTCCTTGGATTACACATCATAAACAATGCTGTCTACTGTTAAGCACAAAGATACACACACACACACACACACACACACACACACACCCTTGACTCACGTCCCTGTCCAATAAGGTCAGCTCTACTCTTAACAGTCATTTGGAGACCTAGGCTCCTTCCACTTTGTGGGACAACCATGGAGAAAAACCATGGAGAGATTAACACTATGTTTTTATGAAGAATTTCCTCACTTTATATGTCAATAATGCAATGGTGTAGAAAGACAGTATTCTAGCTCAAAAGGATTTTGGATAAAAAAAAAAAAAGGCACAAGTGATCTACTATGATCATAATTTCACATAAGGGTTGCCTCCTTTGGAAAGTATTTCCAAACCCCAATCTACTGGTCCTTGAATTCAAACCCATGCTCCATACTTAACTAAGGATATGACCTTGAACAAATTAGTAATTCAATGTCTTCATTCTAGCATCAATGTATTAATAGCACTTACTTCAAAGGATTATTCTACAAATTAAATGGATTATTACCCATAAAGTATTAAAATAGCACTGATAACATTATAAGTCATATCTAACGTTAGACTTTCTTGTTCTTTTGTCTTTTCTCCGAGATTATAAATAAATTCCCTTAAGTAGTGGCACTATGAAAACTTTAACAGTGCCTGACGAACAGTGCTAGCAAATAAATGCATGTCAAGTGGGTAAACTTATATAAATATACCTTGGGTCATATATGTATTCATACTATATACTATCTCATAAAATATACATACATATACAATACATGTACATAATCATATATAACCCTTGCATGAGTCCCATAAGGCAGAATATCTCCACTTTAATAGATGAGGAAAGGAGATGAAGGGAAATTGTATTATCTGCCCAAAGCCATACAGCTCAGCAGGATTCACATCCAGCCCTGTCTTTCTGTAGCATCCCTTTCCCACTACTGAAGACTACCTAAAGTACCTAAGCTGATTTATTCATACCACCAAAATAGCATTTATTAAATAACTACGAGTACTTTGTTTTGTCTATCATCTCCACTTTCGTGAATTACTCAGTTAGAAGATAACATGCTATATTAATTAATTAATCAGTGGCAAGCATTAAACACATAAATCAAAATGTGGGCAAAGAACAAAGTGATTTAGAAGGCAGAGCCAACCAATTTTTAAACAATTAATTATTGTTTGGTGAAGGAAAAGTCACAGATGACTCCAAGTTTTCCAGCCTAGCCATTAAGATTTAAAGCAAGGAAGAGAGGTTTGGAAAGAACTATTTCTAGACAGGGTATCAAGTAAACAGTAGGACAAATTAGACTTCAGTGCTCAAAAATAGTGCTCTAGATACAGGTATAGGATTCTTACAGGAAAAGTAAAAAATATGGAAAAGGAAGAGTTCACTCAGATTGATTGATTGATCTATATTTTTTTTTGAGAGAGAGTGTGTGTTTGTGTGTGTGTGTGTGTGTGTGTGTGTGTGTGTATGTGTGTGAGCGTGAGTGAGGGAGAAGTAGAGGGAGAGAGGGAGAGGGAGAGGGAGAGAGAGAATCCTAATCCACAGCCCTGGGATCGTGACCTGAGCCAAAATCAAGAGTCTGATGCTCAATCGACTGGGCCACCCAGGAACCCCAAGAGTTCACTCATAGATTTAAGTGAGATTTATTTTCTTACAGTGTATCAAAATTTAGGTTGCCTGGAAGTAAAATGAATTAATAATAATCTAACATCTCTTACTCTTTCCTGTGGACCATAGAGTTCTAATGTTTTCCTAGATATAATTATTTAAAGATCCTTCCACCTATTTTTTTCTCATCTCATCATTTCTTCATTTGGTTAATGTGGTTAAGAAGTATTAAATTAGGGGTGCCTGGGTGGCTCGGTCAGTTAAGCGTCAGACATCAGCTCAGGTCATGATCTCATGGTTCATGGGTTCGAGCCCGCATCAGGCTCTGTGCTCACAGCTCAGAGCCTGGAGCTTGCTTGGATTCCGTGTGTCCCTCTCTTTCTCTACTGCTCTGTCTCTGTGTCTCAAAAATAAATAAACATTAAAATTTTTAAAAAGGAAGCATTAAATTAATTAAATAAGGAGTTCATTAAACTGAGGCGGCTTCAAAGCGTCAGTAGCCTACAATAAGCAAACCTAAATCTAAACCAGAGTCTATTCCTATAAATATGACTTGTATCAGAGAGAATAAAATTTATAAGTAACGAATCAAAAAGAGCGAACTACACGTTCCCAAATAAGGCAACTGCTTAAGCTATACCTAATCAGTTAATTTTCTTGCTTTGCTTCCACATCTGCTGTATAAAAAGCCTTTCTCCTAGGTCATGTCAGCAAAGTGCTCCTAACCATTTTCGATTCATTGCTGCCTGATTCAAATTAATGGTTGTTCAAATTCCTGAAAAAAAATTTGTGCAAATTCTTGAAAATTTTAATGTGACTCTATTTATCTTTTGACAGAAGGTAAAAAAAAAAAAACGTGTACCTCACAAATGCAACACGGTACATCACATTTTAAAAATTGACCTTGCTTATTTTCATCTAAGATTAAAAGACTGGATCTTGGTGCAGTTTCTAGCAACTTCTAAATGAAACAGCAGCAAATAAGGTACCAGTAAGTAGAATAAACCAATTTCAGAACGTTAACAAGCTAAGGTTGTTGGGACACTAATGACCATCTGTCTTAAGTGGAAATCCATTTTATTGTCTTACCAGAATCTATTCACCCTTCTGGTAAAAATGTACCAATTTTTCTTCAACAAAATAACCTTTCCCTTTTGGGCATGGCCTTGATAAGGTTGTAAATCACGGAACTCAATTCTCCTCTGACCAATGGATGGATAGATTATCTCAGTTTGGCCAATAAAATTCGGATTATCTCTCTACCTGAAATTGAATCTTGTTCAGAAAATATGCTGATGGAACTCATTCAGAGTCCTACAGACAGTTAGTGGCAAACTAAATAAAACAAAAATCCTACTTGTGCTTTCCAGAAAACTGCTCTATGTTGACCATACTTTTCAATGTCCTATGTGCTAGAATATCCTATACCAATTGCAGTTAAGATAAAGCACAATATACAATATTTGCCTTCCACTGACATTATTCAAGAGAAAAGATCTTTTTCACTCCATTTGCACGACAAATACCCACACAAAATCTCTTACAGAATAATACCTAAATACTTAATAGCCTACAAATAACGGCTGTCTTAAAATATTTTAAAAATTTATAAAATACAGTTGTATAATTGTATAGTATAATGAATAGGAGAGGCTTTCCAAAATATATCGCTAGCTCACAACCCATTATCTGTCTCTCCTGCTATTTTGGTATGAACGGTATGATTATCATTAAAAACAACTTATTTAAGTGTTCTTTTAATTTACCAGTACCTGGTCTCCTGCGGTGAACTCCGCACACCTGGCAGCCTCGGGTGGGTCACATGCCCGGAGGATAAGGGAACAGAGAGTGGGGGTTGCTGAGGCCTTGGGCCCTGGCTGACTTCGGACTGCACCCCAGAGCTCCGCACCAGAATCCGGAGTGGCACCTGCAGTCTTTGGTCCTCACAGCACAACAGTTTTGTGGCCCGCGGCCCACGCCTGCGCAGTTCACCGCCCGGGGTCTGGGCTCAGCGGATGCCCCTTTGCATAGCCTTTGAGCCACAGCTCATTCTCCCCCTACACCTCTGGAGCCAAGCGCCTGCAGCGGTGTCTCTCGAGGGGCCGGAAGGGCTGGATTTTCGTTTTCTGGATAGGTGGTGTGAGCCAGAGGAGCCTGGAAGAGGAGCCTCTGCACTCGGCACCCTGGTGTTTCCTCCCCTGCCGGCACCCGTAGATCTCCAAGATCTCGGCCTTTCAGGCTTCTTCCTGGAAGAGTGGCTGCAGAAGCCGGGCCTCATGCCTGATCCAGCCGTTTTCTGAGCCTCTCCTGATGCTGAGCGCATCCCACCCCTTCTCTCCCTGCCCTTCCATCAGGACCTGTGCTTATTGCCCCCACTCACCCAAAGTCACGTAAGTGCACCCTGCGAGCTCTTATTAGGGTTCCTGTTTACCTTCCTGGGGAACCCCACACTCCTGTCCCCACACACATCCTCACCATCAGGTCCCGGTCATTATCCTCTGTCTTCCCCCGTGGTGTTCAAACGAGGAGAACACTTTTTTTTTCCTTAATGTTTTTAATGTTTATTTTTGAGAGACAGAGCATGAGTGCCGGAGGGCGCAGAGAGGGAGGGAGACCCAGAATCCAAAGCGGGCCCCAGACTCTGAGCTGTCAGCACAGAGCCCTTCCTGAGGCTGGAACTCAGGAGGTGTGAGATCATGACCTGAGCCGAAGTCCAGGGTTTAACAGACTGCACCACCCACACGCCCAGAGGAAAACACTTTCTTGCAGGGGAACTGAGGTGAAGGCGTCAGGTCCCCAATGCACAGTGCTGGCAGTTGGGCTGGTCTGAAAGAGTTCAAATCCCTGGGGCTGTTCTTCAGGGGAAAAGCTTGAGGAGCAGTAGCAATAGACTCCTGGGGGAAAGTCCAGGCCTGAAGCAGCTTCTGGGAGGAACATCTGACCTCAAGGATAATGGAACCCTAAACTGGGGTTGCTGCGGCCTTTGACCTTGTCAGACATAGACCTAGCTCTTCAGGAACCTGCACTTGTATCCTGAGTCCTGGGCCTCAGGGCCCCGGGCATCCTGGAAGGTGGTAGACTCCTGGCAGGTGCATGTGGAGTTCCCTACCCCAAAAAAAGACATTTGGCCCTCTTCCCTTTGCACCTCTGTTGAGACAGAATCTAGCTCTTCAGTCCTCACCCGGCCCCTGGGAAAAATCGCCATCTAGGCGGGATTTTGGCCATTGTTTCCAGGGAAATTTTGGAGGATTCAGGGTTGCTTGACAGATGGTGAGCCAGACTCCAGAATGACAAGTCCAGTAGAGTCCCTGAAACCCCTGGTCCACCAGGTTGTTGTCGGTTGTGTCCATACTTAGCTTCTTGCTTGGAGATGGCAGGCAGAGAGGCTGTCTCTTGGATGTGGTTGTGGCAAAACAAATTTGACATAGTCTTCTGACTGACCAGATGTGAGCAAGGGCTGAGGGTGGTGGAAACTGTTTCACGATGACATGAATGAACAAGTGAGCGTCTGATGTGATAAGATTCATTATTAGAGTGGGATGGAGGAGAGGCTGAGTGTTATGGCCAAAATAGCAATTACTGTAATTATGATTATTGTAAATGTTTGTATATGCATTAAATTAGATAATTTTAAATATAAAAGCAGACTATCATAAATTATACATCTGCATAAAAAGTAAACAAACATGTAAACAATTATAATTTCATTATTCCCCATTGTAATTATTACCTTTATTATTAGTGATAGTATTAGTAATAGTATTATTTCCTGAGGCTTCATAATTATAGGAGCAGCAACAAAATACCCCTATAATATTTCTCTATTTAAAAAATCCCCATTACAGTGACTGTGTGGCTCAGTCAGGCTTCTCACCCTTGATTTCCACTCAGGTCATGATCTCATGGTGTGTGGACTCCCCCCTCCACCACCAGCATGGGGCTGGGCGCGAACGTGCAGACCCTGCTTGGGATTCTCTTCTTCTCTCTCTGCCCCTCCCCCACTCACTCTTATACTCACGATCTCCCCCCCCCCCAAATCAAGTTTAAGGAAATGAATCTTCTAGTTTATCTAAATTAAATTAATACTCTAGTTAGCCATTTTAGATTCATTATATCTTGGGTAACATACCCAATACTTCAGAATGAAATATTTGAGCTTGGTTCAAGATCGGGAAAGGCAGTCACGAAAAGTATCTGGACAGCGGAGAAAGGGCTGCCTGGAGAGATCAGGTCGCCAATCATCACTGAGTCCTGGACACAAGTCTGGCTTCTCACAGTAAGCAGAACAGTCAGTCACCAGATGTTAAGGAAAGTGGAAACCTGGGAAGGGAAAGCCCGAATTCTGTCTACTTCTCTGTAATCAGCAAAGAAATTCCATGAGTAGAAGACAATCAAATGGAAAGTAAACAATCGTCACCTAGAGTAAAATCAGTCCACATAACAAGTAGTAAATGTGAATTGTGCCATGAAGTGGTTTCATACTGCAAGGTTGGCTTTCTACAGAATGTCTAAAATTAGCTCTCAACAGTGATTTTTAAATTTTATTACTTTGTCTTTTTTAAATATTCTGTTCTTGCCTGTTTTCCCCGGTCCCAATATATATATTACTGTTTTTCTTAAAGGAAGATTCATTTCCTGCAGGTGGGAAATTTCTAATATTTTATAAGCTACCTTCAATTTCTTCTAACTTTTTAGTTGTAAATGATACAGAGATTATGTATATGCTTAGAATTTCTTTAATTTTTTTTAAGAAAATAGACTCGGGGCACTTGGGTGGCTCAGTTGGTTAAGTGGTCCGACTTCAGCTCAGGTTGACCTCATGGTTCATGAGTGTGAGCCCCACATCAGGCTCTGTGCTGACAGCTCAGTGTCTGGATCCTGCTTTAGATTCTGTGTCTCCTCTCTCTGCCCCTCCCCCACTCACACTCTGTGTGTGTCTCTCTCTCTCTCTCAAAAATAAATATTAAAAATTTTTTTAAAGAAAATAGAACAATACTTAGAAGGAAATAATAGTTACCCATGACCCAGATTTATCCACTCTTAACATCTTATTCTTCTGGATCTTTTATTTACTCTCTTGTTTCTATGAGCATTATATATACATATACACTCAAAAAGAATCAAACAATGTAGAAAGTCCAAAAACCTTAAACTTTCCCTGAAACGACCACTGAAAAATTATTATCATTACTATTACGTAAATATTATCCTAATTTTTTTGGAGTAAACATGGATAAGAAAGTGGAAATGTACCAGTTAGACCAATACATAAATCAATAGGAATATAGGAGATAGAGGTTAGAAATATTTTTATTAAAATGAAATCAGAATAAAGAGTTTTTTCATTTAAACACTTTACTTATTTGTACTTATTTTAAAAAGGAAAAAATAAAACTAAAACTTTGAATATTTCTTCACTGCAAGAAATATTATTTCCTAAAGAATCTCATCAAGGTTGATATGAAGAAAAACAGATTCAGATCAGCAATATGTTTTATTCGTATGAGTATGCCCCTTGCAATCTTTTGTGTATACTTATTCTAAAATAATATTCATTGTTAATCTGAAACCCAAATTTAACTACACATCCTATGGCAAATGAAAATATGACTCAGTTAAATCCGAGTTCCAGATAAACAATAAGTAATTGTTTATTATATGCATTTTTAAAATTTTTTAATATTTACTTTTTGGAGAGAGAGAGAGAAAGCATAGGTCGGGGAGGGGCAGAAAGAGAGGGAGACACAGAATGTGAGGCAAGCTCCAGGTTCTGAGCTCTGAGCTGTCAGCACAGGGCCAGAGGCAGGGCTCAAACTCACCAACCACGAGATCATTACCTGAGCTGAAGTCAGATACTTAACCGACTGAGCCACCCAGGCGCCCCTCATTATAAGCATTTTATCTAGGAACTCATATTGCATGAAGTTTGGAGTAGGGGTAGAGAGGAGGGGCAGGCCACTCCTATAGGAGAAATGCCATTGAACTTTGAATCATTTCCCAATTGAGAATATAGTGCTAGGACTTTAATTCCAAAGGCCTATTATTTTCTGTCACTTCGTCTTTACCAGCACGGATCTCCACTGTGCTTCCTTAGAAGGTAGGCGGAGAGGGGATCAACATTCTGTTTTCCTCCAGGGGTTGGTTATTAGGAAGCATTCTCCACTCACTAAGAGGGATTCCGGGCTTGAAGTTCCGTAAGGAACAATACCAAGCTATGCTTTTCTATTCTGTTCAGAAATGTATGTCTCATTCTTTACTGAGAATTTTGGCTTTTGCACAAGCATTGTATGTTTGCTCTGGTTTTAGAATTAAATGACACTATTTACCCTATGGGGTGTCGGTAAATTTGTTAGTTTCTTTCTTTTTTTTTCTTTATGTTTTTGCTCACTTTTTCAGGATTTGACAGGGAGAGTGGACTCTATAAAGAAGTTATAATTCTCCCTCTTAACTCAGGAATACTATCTTTAGAATTTCTATTGACTCTACATACTTTGAATAAAACCATTTTAGGTAAAATCTTGTAGTAGCAAACAAAAGCTTTCAGAGTTTTGGTTGTAGTGTAGAGTGCCTAAAAGTCGGGCCCTTGAATCAAACTGCCTGGATTCAAAATTCAGTTCTACTTTTTTTCCTCTGGAAATTTAGGTAGTAAGGCTCAACCTCATTAATCCTCATTTCCCCTCCTGTCAGTGGGCTGTAATAGCACTGCCTTTCTTGTAGACATTTCCTGAGAGCAAAATGCAACAAGGCAATTAACACTGTCTAGCACATAGAAAATGCTCAGCAAACATTGGTGACACTTATTATTTCAACCACTAAAGTATGTCTTCTTTCTTAGAATCACAAAACATTACAAACGTTATTTTTTATTTTTATTTTTGAGAGAGAGAGAATGACAGTGCGAGCAGGGGAGGATCAGAGAGAGAGGGAGACACAGAATCCAAAGACAGGCTCCAGGCTTTGAGCTAGTTGTCAGCACAGAGCCCGACGTGGGGCTCGAACCCACGAACCATGAGATCATGACCTGAACTGAACTCGGATGCTTAACAGACTGAGCCACCCAGGCTCCCCAGAATCACAAAACATTAGAACTGGAAGAAACCTTCACACTTTAAAAAAAATGTAAATGCATGTAGTAATTTATTCTTCCTAGGTGCCATAAATAATGAATAAGATATTGTTGTCCAATGTCACATTTTCTCAGCATTATTGCTTTCCTGGATAGGAGGCATTATTAAGAAAGTTGAGATTTACCTGTAGTAAGAAGAGCAATACTATACTTAAGAGTGTTTTTTTCCCCCAAATAATGTGATAAATTCAGGTGCTAGGAACCTTTTATATCTGAGACAGGATTTTTTTTTACTGTTGGTGCTGTTGTGGAAGAGGGGACTTTGGGGCTGCCTGGGTAGCTCAGTCAGTTAAGCATCTGACTCTTGGTTTTGGCTCAGGTCATGATCTCAGTTTGTGGGTTTGAGCCCCGCGTCAGGCTCTGTGCTGAAAGTGTGGAGCCTGCTCGGGATTCTCTCTCTCTCTCTGTCTCTGCCCCTCCCTCACTTGCATACACGTAGATGTGCTCTCTCCCTCTCTCTCATAATAAGTAAACATTGGGTGGCTCAGTCTGACCTGAGCTTAGATGCTTAACACCTAACTTCTGCTCAGGTCATGATCTCACTGCTCATGAGTTTGAGCCTGACTCGTGCTGACAGCTTGGAGCCTGGAGCCTGCTTTGGAGTCTATGTCTCCCACTCTGTCTGCCCCACCTCCCAAAATAAATAAACATTAAAAACATTTTTAAATAATAAACATGAGAAAAAGAGGGAACTTTGAATGAGGTAAATATAAGACAGTATAGATGACTAGACTCTAATACATTGTGGCTTAAAATTAGGAGTAAACAAACAGAGGTTTTCAGCAGTTGAATACACTCTCACACACACCCCCCCCATGACAAGAGCTGTCCCTGACCAGTGTGACACTATGTGTAGCTGGCTTTCTCCCCAGAAGCCTGTATGCTTGAGCTGCAACCCATGTACTTCAGCAACCTTAGGGCCCGAGAGAGTGTTCTGTCAGACTTCATGCACAGACTTGATTCAGCAACCTGACAGCATGCTTAGTTTTCTTGTCCCAGCTCAATCTTTATGTTAAAGCACTTCCACATTCTGATTTACTAAATGGTAAAAAGAGAGGGAGAAAATGAAAGGAAGAAAGAAAAATGATATTGTTGTACCTAAGTTTGTAAAATCACCCCAAAACAAGCACCAGAGACTACTAGGGAGACCGAGTCACGCCTGTAAAAGCAAAGGGCCTTTATTACAAGCTTAAGTTCGGGCTCACAGTCTCCACCCCACCCGCTGGCCACGTGGAGAGAGCCCCAACAGAGGCAGGGCAGGGCCTTTTATGCCTTTGGGAGGGGGAGTTATAGGAAGTGACGACAGGTGTACAGTGATCCAATCCCTGCCCCCCATCAATACTGGCAGGTGTGGGAGCCAATCACAATAGTTGGAGTATTGACCAATCAGAGTGGACTCAGGACGCCACACGTGGGGCGTGACTAGGTCGCCTCTAGAAAGGTCGAAGGTATCAGCAGGCCTCTCCCGATTGGGCGCCGCAGGAGTTGCTCCTCCTTAAGGTGCACCCTTTCAGGAGAAGCCGGCGCCTTCCCCTTTAAGTACAGGGGAAGGCTGGATCGGACCTGCGGCCAGCGGGGGACAGGCGCATCTCCATCAAGGTGGCGGTGCGCTGCGACCAGCTCCGGGAAGGCTGGGAAGGCCCTGTGGGGAGGGCTGGATCGGACCTGCGTCCTTACAATATTTGAAGAGGATTCCATCCAAACTACTGCTGCTCAAAGTTTCTTTATGAAAGAAATATGTAGAATCCACACGATTCCATTTGCATATAGACACGTCTACTGATGAAGCTAAGATTATAAATTCAATTCCCTCACGGACCAATTAGCTTCTTTTGTTCCTCCTCCAGAAGTTCTACATAGTCATTCATTCAGTCATTGATTAAGTGCTTCCTCCTGGCTAGGCCTGGGCCACAATCAGATCAGTGCTTAGTCAGGGCTGGTGTTAGCAATCAAAGAGCGTGTTCCCCTGACAGCACCCCGGATTCCCTCTGGACAAACTTAAGTGTGAGAAAAATCAAAGGAAGAAAGCACAGAGAAACAAGTAAAAATATATCATTTCTGGATACTAATCTATGGAGGGATTATTTTTGTATATAAATGAAAGCTTACTCATCTCAACAGATACTGCTTTTATAAGCCAACATCCAGTCCACAGCAACAGAGGGTAATAACAGCCTGAAGCAGGATAGTTCTCCTGCAGGAAGTTAGAGAATACAGAGACCAAAAGGCGAAATTGGGCTCAAGATTCCCAGACCTTGGAGAGAAGCACCTCGTCCGTTGGTTAAGACGACTTGTTCACGTGACAGAAGTCTCTGTAACATTTCAGAAATGGTCTCTTGAGTAGAATTAAAGAAGAGAGGAGGGCAGGATCAGGCAATTCTAAATGCATGCTGGGACCACCGGGGTGGCTCAGTCCGTTAAGCGGCTAATTCTTGGTTTTGCCTCACGTCATAATCTCATGGTTTGTGGGTTTGAGCCCCACATCAGGCTCTGTGCTGACAATTTAAATAAACTTTAAAAGATTAAATGCTAATGAAAAACAGATCTTTTAATTCACATAGCAATGCGAAACTATTTATTTTTGAGTTTCAAAGCTGAGTTATCATCTGTCCAGTGAAGAGCTATGTTTGGATGCTATAGAAAAGAGATTTCTATCAGTTGTTTGGTTGGTCATACTGTGAATTCAGTAGGGATTTTTTAAATATAGAATTATTTAAATGTTTTAAAGGACCTTTAAAAAAAAAAGGAAGGAGTGCCTGAGTGGCTCTATCAAAAAAAGAGGAGGGGGGGACACTTAGGGTGATACAAATTATTATTTTATTTTATGGAGATCAAAACCATTTAAATATCCTCTGGTGATGAGAAGTTGTCCAAAAATACTTTATATTTATTCAGCAATTGAATAAAAACTTGTGGAAGTAGAAATTAAGTGGAATCAATAAGATGGTCTTCCTGGAAAAAGACAGAGATTTTGCATGTTTGGGGACTATTGATTTTTTGGTAAGTTTTTTCTCAAAAGAGAAATATTGTTTCTACTAATGATATCCCATAAACCCTGCCCCTCTGTGTGCAGGGGAAGGTGGGAGGAAGGAAGAAAGAAAAAGAAAAACCAAATTTGTGTGTTGAAAAACAGCTAATAAAGACTGTCATCTGATCTTCATAGGAGGTTTTAAGAATCCAGCCATTAGGGGTGCCTGGGCTCAGTTGGTTAAGCATTGGACTCATGATCTTGGCTCAGGTTTTGATCTCAAGCCCCATGTTGGGCTCTGTGCTCTGAGAGAAGCCTACTTAAAGAAAAAAGAAAAAAGAGTGTCACGTCCCCTCACTCAGCCCCACGTTCGGGCAGCACTTGTCATGTCCCACCCCGGCCAGTGGGGCGGTAAATCCTTTCCGGTTTGTTCCTGAGGGAGGGAGAGAGAGTAGGGCAGGAAGGGGAGCACAGAGAGTGAGGCAAGACAAGCGTTTTCTGATCAAGCTTCTTTATTTCTCACACACTCTCCTCCAGAAAAGAAAACCCACCCCTATATAGAGTTTAGGGCGAGAAACTGACAGGGTTGGTTGCTAGGAAACAGGGTCAAAGCTAGGGTAAAGAAGGAAGCAAACTAAAGTGTTTTGCACAGCGGATAAAGGGCAGATACCACCTTGCTGGTAGGCGATTGATCTTTGTTTTTCTGGCTTCTCCTGACAGGGAGTGGCGCTCCCCTGCCTATTTTTGCAACTCCCCTCAGGGAGTGACATTACCGGCTAGTAAATGGCCAAGCAGCTGAATCTTTGCAGCTTCCCACAGGTCCTCCCTTTTTTTATTAATTCAAAAAGGGATTCTTCCAGAATATGATAGTATGGGCAAGGAAAGTACTGTGCCTGTCTTAGGTTGGAGGCCTGCCAATCCTTCTTACCCGTCATGGGCACACCCAGAAGCCTGTGTCTGAGTAGCCTGTCATAGGTTGATAGGATGGTAAGGCCTCTCTTACCCGTCATTGGCTAGCCAGCCCTTGCCTCTTGCCATAATGTAGCTCTTCCATCGGCCTCCTGATCGGCCATATCGAGCTCATGATAATGGACCTGGGTAGACTGTGCCTATTTACTGCCTTAGGAGAGCCATGACCTTATTGAATAGAACAGGGCCCAAGGGCACCAAGATCAGTAAATCCGCAATAGGTCTCAAAAGCGGGACAGATAGGGTAAAAGTTCATACAATAGGTCTTAAAAGCGGGAGGAGATAGGGTAAAAGTCCATGAAATACACTGAGGAAAGGACTGTTGATGTTTTTCTTCCTCATCTTCTCCAGGTCCTCTTGAAGCTTCTTTTCCCAACATGGTCCTAAAGGAAAAGACAAAGATTTCTCTCAAGGAGATTTTTTTCTCCCTGGAGGGCTGAATATTATGATCAATTTGCTTTACTAGTCTCTCTGGCAACCATCTGGTTGCATCCGCTTTTTGTGCATAGATGCAGACTGCTCCTCGTCCCCAGATTAAAACTGGGTCCGGACCATGCCATTTATTATCCAAGGGGTCCTTCCAAAGCACAGTAGCAAAAGTTTTTTGCGTCTCATTTTGCCAGAGACGCTCAGCAGCTGAGCGTCCTTCTTTATCCAAAGTTAAAAAATTTAAAATAAACAGTGCATGGTGTAAGAGATTTCTGGGAGATCCCTTGATGGGGTACCATTCCCCCCTTCTTATTTTATCAAGGGTATTTTTTAAGGATAGATGTGCCCGTTCTACTATACCTTGTCCTTGTGGATTATAAGGAATCCCAGTGATGTGTTTAATGTGTAACTGTTGACAGAATTTAGAGAACACAGTCCCAGTATATCCGGGTCCATTGTCAGTTTTTATTTGTTTTGGGATTCCTAACACTGATATGGCAGAAAGCATGTGTGCTACGACGTGCTTTCCTGCTTCTCCAGTTTGTAAGGTAGCGTATAGGAAGCCGCTGTAGGTATCAACATTCACATGGACATATTTTAAATTTCCAAACTCTAAAATGTGTGTTACGTCCATTTGCCAGATGGCATTGGGCACTAGTCCTCGAGGGTTTACTCCCAAATGAGGAACAGGTAGATGCACAACACAAGAAGGGCACTGCTTTACTATTTGTTGTGCCTGTTCACGGGAAATCTTAAACATAATTCTTAAGGTGCAGGAACTGAGATGATGGGTAGCGTGAGCTCTTGAGGCTACTTCTAGTCCTGTATCCTGGGGAAGTATGATATTATAGATTTTTTTTGTGGCTAAATCAGCCTTTTGATTACCTAAGGACAGTGGACCTGGAAGGCCAGTGTGGGCCCTTAAATGACCAATGAAGAAAGGATTTTTTCTTTTATGAATTAAAGACTGAAGTTGCATAAAAAGACGAGCAACCCCTGAACTCTGTTTAATTTGGGCTGCAGTTTCTAGTAAGGGTACAGAGTTAGCTATATAAGCACTGTCTGTGTATAAATTAAAAGGTTTATCATGAAAAACGGAAAAGACTGCAATAACTGCGTGCAGTTCCACAAGTTGAGCAGAAGAGGAAGGGGTGGAAAAGCTTATGACTTGATCCTCAAAAGTATAAGCCGCAATGCCAGTAGAGGATCCGTCAGTAAAAACTACTAAGGCCTGTGATAGAGGCTGTCGAGAGGTTTTTGTTGGAAATATAAATTTATGACTGTTAAAGAAATGTAGGAGTTTATGAGGTGGATAGTGATTGTCTAACTTACCTAAAAAGGAAGCACACACAATAAGCCAGCAATCAGTAGTCTGAAAAAGCCGGTCAAGCTCACCTTTTGAATAGGGTTGTATGATGGAATTAGGCTCCTTGCCAAAGTACTTTACACTTTGTTCTCTCCCTAGAACAATGAGGTCAGCCACAGCCAGATAGTAATGATAGATAACCTTCGCAGGTGAGGAGGGAAGATGCACCCACATAATGGGATTATTTTGCCAGAAAACTGCTGTAGGAGTAAAAGAGGTTTTGCAAATAATAAGCATGAGGGGTTGATCATAATCTATGGCAGTGACAAACTGGGAGTGGATGGCTTCTTCCACAATTTTTAATGCTTGACGGCCCTCACTAGTGAGATATCTAGAAGATTTGGGATCTGAGTCCCCCTGGAGTATGTCAAACAAAGGTTTGAGCTGCCCAGTGGTGAGCCTAAGATGAGGCCTAATCCAATTTATATCTGCTAGTAATTTTTGGAAATCGTTGAGTGTCTGCAGAGTGTCTAACCTGAGCTCCAATTTTTGAGGAGTTATATGAGTTCCTGAAATCTGAAAACCCAGGTAAGAGTAAGGGTCTTGTAACTGCACCTTTTCAGGGGCTATTTGTAGCCCGTGAGCCTGCAGGGACGATTGTAAGTCATCAAAGCATTTTAGCACCTGCTGGCCATCTCTCCCTGCCAGAAGAATGTCATCCATATAATGTACAAATATACAATTCCCTCCAAACATTGCGTACCTTTTGTATGGCCAGTGCTACAAACTTTTGACATAAGGTGGGGCTATTAGTCATGCCCTGAGGTAAAACCCTCCATTGATATCTTTTCATGGGCTCTTTAAAATTAACAGAGGGCACACTAAAAGCAAATCGCTCTTGGTCATCAGGGTGGAGGGGAATAGTAAAGAAGCAGTCTTTAAAATCTATAATTTTATAGTGCCCTAGAGGTATAGCCACAGGAGAGGGAAGCCCTGGCTGGAGTGTTCCCATGAGAACCATTGTTTTGTTTACTGCTCTAAGGTCCTGCAATAATCTCCATTTACCTGATTTCTTTTTTATGACAAATATAGGGGTATTCCAAGGAGAATTACTCTCTACTATGTGTCCAGCAGCCAACTGCTCCTGTACTAGCTGATAGTACAGCTTGTAGCTTTTCAGTAGATAAAGGCCATTGATCAACCCCCACAGGATCATTAGACTTCCAAGTGATCTTATTTGCATGAGGTACAGGAATGTCAATGGCCCCTAGGGTAAATTTCCCAAGCCCTCTCTTTGATGGCTATTTTGCACCATAACCTAATAGATTATGTGATTCCTTCTTCATCTTTTCCTAGTCCCTTTTCCGGCTTAAATCCCTGGGTCAGCATCTGTGCTGTAATTAATTCATTAGGATTACACATAATGATACCCATTTGAGTTAAAAGGTCTCGCCCCCACAAATTGACAGGCAACCCTTGAATAACATAAGGTTGGATGTTTCCCTGATTTCCCTCTGCATCCTGCCAGCACAGTAGCTTTGCACTCCTCTCTGGGTTTTTACTTTGCCCTATGCCTTTAAGGTTGGTTAAGGTAGGAGATAAGGGCCATTGTGAAGGCCAGGCCTCTTTTTTAATAATGGTGATGTCTGCTCCTGTATCTATTAGGCCTTGAAATTTTTCACCGTCAAGCCAGAGTGTAAACATGGGTTTTTGGGTGTTAACAGGCTGTACCCAATAAGCATCGGAGGAGCCAAACCCTTGGGCTTCTTGGCTTGAGTTTTTAAATGAGTTGTTAGTAACAGGAAAAGGCAGCAAAAGCAATTGCACGATGCTCTGTCCTGAGGGTACTGTAGTAATCACCTGAGGAGAGGAGGCCATAATTTTTATTTCTCCTGTATAGTCGTTGTCTATCACTCCAGGATAGACATGTAGCCCTCTAACTATAGCACTACTGCGTCCCAAAAGCAAACCAAAAGTTTTAGGGGGTAAGGGACCGTAAATTCCAGTGGGTAGGATTTGGACCCCCATCTCAGGGGTTAATACTGTGTAGGTGGTAGAACAGAGGTCCAGTCCTGCGCTTCCTGGGGTTACTCTGCAGAGGTCTAAAACGGATTGTTTGCGGGAACAAACTTGATTGCCCCCAAAAGTTTGTTTGGGTTTCGGGGCCTGGGGCTGGCCCCATTTCCCGTTTCCCTGCAGGGGTGGTAAAGGGTTACCCTGGAAGTCTGTCTCTGATATACAATCTTTAGCCCAGTGTCGGCCTTCCTGACATCGAGGACACAATCTAGGAGCACCATCACGATCATTGGGCCGCTTGTTGGATCGACAGTCTTTGGCAAAGTGACCTTCTCTACCACAGTTGAAACATTTACCCTTGCCTTGGTGGCCTAAAAGTTCTTTTACGGTAAATCCTTGCAGGGCTGCAGCCATTGCCAATCCCTGCTGGTAAGCAGAGTCGATATCAGAACACAATCTAATATAACCAGAGAGATCTGTCCTCTTTTTATAGGGTCTAATGGCTGCCCGACATGCGGAATTTGCATTTTCATATGCAAGTTGTTTAACAAATTCAGAGCTAGCATCGACATTACCAAGAATACGCTCCACTGCTGTAAGAAGCCGATGGGCAAAGTCGGCGAAAGGCTCATCGGGACCTTGCTTAATGTTAGTTAAGCAGGAACTGAGATCCCCTTTGGCTGGTAACTTTCTCCAGGCTCTAGTCCCAGCCGCTTGTATTTGAGCAAACAAGCCGGCATCATATCACATCTGTATCTCATTGCTGGCATAGTCTCCCTCCCCCGTCAGCATCTCCAAGTTCCAGCCATTATTTGCCTGTGCATTACGCCGAGCAGTCTCCTTACAAGATTCAACATATTCTGATTTCCATAACAAATAATCTCCTCCAGATAAGGCGGCTCAAGCAAGCGTATACCAATCACTAGGGGTGAGCCATTTCTCAGCCACTGATTCTATGATCGCCATGGTGTACGGTGCCGTAGCCCCGTACTGTGCCACAGCAGTTTTGAGCTCCTTAATTGCTTTAAAATCAAACCCGGAATGTTGTCTCCATGTTTGCCCCTGGGCGTCAGTGGTCTCAATAACTGGAAACGCCTCAGGGTCCTTACTGTCTATTAAGGGGCCGGTAGTCAGGGGATCTTTGAGAGCTGCCCCTCGTCTTGGGTGTTGGGGCATTTGCTGTGAAAGCGCGATGGTAGACTCCCTTTTGCCAGCCTTAAGTTCTTCTAATCGTGATTTCAGCTCTAGGTATTTCTCTTCTAATCTTATTCGCTCCTTCAACTGCTCTATTTTATCTAATAGATTCCTATTGGGATCTACGACAGGCAAAGCTAAAGGGGGTGCCGAGGGTGGGGGGTTATATGGAGGCGGCCAATCAGGGTTATGGTACTTTCCAGCCTCACTGTCAATATCTTTATCTGACGACTCATCATCAGAAACTCCTTTTGTAGTCCCCCAATAAGAAAAGATATTACCCATAATGTCCAATTATCCACCCGAATATACGACGCGAGACAAAGGGAGAGGTGCCTCCTCTAATGAGGCCAATACTTCACTCACACACACACACCAGAGGCTATCATTCTCCCTCCACAGAGGTTTTACAAACAAGACCGAAACATTAGAAAAACACTGAAAACACTTAATTGCTTTTTCTTAACTTTCACTCCCTGTGCTTTGAGAATCTCTGTTTAGACCATTTATTCCATTTCTGCCCTAAATTCACCGATCACTCACTTGAGCACTGGACCACAGCGTGGCCATCTCCTTATTTTGAGCACTGGACCACCGCGTGGCCGTCTCCTTATCCTGAGCACCGGACCACACAGCTAATTCTGCGTGGCCTTCTCCTTCTAAATCCTGATCGTTACCTCTTTCTCTTCTTCTTTTTCTCTTTGATCGGTTTCTTCACTAGATCCCTCTTACTCAGCCCGACATTGGTCACCACTTGTCACGTCCCCTCAGCCCCACGTTCAGGCGGCACATGTCATGTCCCACCCCGGCGGGTGGGACGGTAAATCCTTTCGGGTTCGTTCCTGAGGGAGGGAGAGAGAGTAGGGCAGGAAGGGGAGCACAGAGAGTGAGGCAAGACAAGCGTTTTCTGATCAAGCCTCTTTATTTCTCACACACTCTCCTCCAGAAAAGAAAACCCACCCCTATATAGAGTTTAGGGTGAGAAACTGACAGGGTTGGTTGCTAGGAAACAGGGTCAAAGCTAGGGTAAAGAAGGAAGCAAACTAAAGTTTTTAGCACAGCTCGTGAAGGGCCGATACCACCCTGCTGGTAAGCGATTGATCTTTGTTTTTCTGGCTTCTCCTGACAGGGAGTGGCGCTCCCCTGCCTATTTTTGCAACTCCCCTCAGGGAGTGACATTACCGGCTAGTAAATGGCCAAGCAGCTGAATCTTTGCAGCTTCCCACAAAAGAGGAGGAGGAGGAGAAGGAGAAGAGGGAGAAAAAGAAGGAGAAGGAGAAGAAGGAGAATTCACCCATATCTCAGAAGAAAGGAGAAATTTGCTGTGAGCTATATCAAAATCTTCATTGAAGTTGCCTTTGCAAGCTAACAACGCATAGGTCTGGCCTGTTGTCACACACATATACACGTGTCTTCTCCCACAGATGATTCTTTGTTTAAACTGCTTTTAATATGGGCTTAGATACCTCAAGGACCTTTGCTTTGTCCGATTTCATAAGAAGCTTAAAACATGGCTCAAAAAGTTGGGTCAACCTTCATGAAATGAATATTTCCTCTCTCTCTCTCTCTCTCTCTCTCTCTCTCCTCCCTCTCTCTCTCTTTTTCCTTCCTTCATTACTAGTTAACTTCCAACTCCTAGTACAGATATTTTTGTTTTCTTTCTCTTTACTAGTGACTATCATTAAGTCTTTCTTTTCATATATGTCACCAGAAGCACTTAGACAAAATATAACAAAAATTCATAAAGCATTATTAGTATCATAATTTTAGGTAAATTTTAAATACTTGAAATAATTGTTACATCATTCAGGATACTTTTGTGTTATTCTCAAATTGGTTCACGTCTGTGATTAAAATTCTAAAAAAGGAAAATTTAATCCTTATAAAAACCAACAAATCTTACAAAAAAGAGCCATTTTGCTAGAAATGGAAAAAGCACTCAAATGTACTTCTAATATTTAATGGATTTTTTTCTATAAAGGTTGCACTGATTACATGTGTTCACGGGAGACTAAAAACCCTATGTCTTGACAGCTGAAGGCTGCTTGAATAGCTCAGTAGTTTTTAATGTTCAGAACTGAAGATATTCAATTAGAACCTTTTCTATGTGACTTCACAATTAAGAGACTTTTAAAAAGCACTTTTGATAAATGGGTAGCTCTATTCAGAACTTTATTTAGAAGGTAAAATATTCTAAAAGCTTTTCAGTCATTGATGGCTGCAATTGTAACTTCTGTCAGAATTTTTATTTTAGGGAATACGCAAATTACCCTCTATAGGACAAACATTTCTGGAAGGTATAAAGAATAGACAATACCTTTACCTATAGTTTCTCTTATCAAAATTAATCTATCTTGTTATTTCCAAAGTCAACACTTTCCTACATGAAGTTTGGGAAATCTATTCTGGAATGCTGTGTGTGTTATGCATAAACGTATATCCTCATCTGAACAGATATGAGAGTCTACCCTTGCAAGAAATCAGTCTTGCACATCTCTAGTAACAATGCCTTTACCTTTCATTCCGGAGTGCACCAACCATATCTGGTCAACTCACATCGAAAAGCAAGCAAATAAATGAACAAAAACAACAACAAAATCTTGACTATATGTACATATGTTGATTTCCTGGTGAAGTACAGTAATGCAATTCAACAGATAATTGAAAACTACTACAGAAGCTTCAGAATCCATAACATTTCACAGGTGGAAGCTTCTTAAATAGTTTCAGTAGTGAGTGCCTTGTGCAACTTAGTATCGGTATACAAGCTGACAGAGTTCATCCTTGTAATCAGACAAGCAACACTATACCAATGGTAATTCTGCAGAAAAAATCATGTGCTATTAGACGCTAGAAACTGCATATATGAGAAACTGCTCAGAAGATGTAAATATTGTAAAAAGCATACAAACACTAAACAGAACTCAGTAAAGAGACCGCTGAATTATGAAACAATGGCTCCAAACAGTGGAGAGCTGGGAAATAGCAGCAGGAAAAAGATTAATTCGCCCTAGAGTAATTAGGAATCTCTTTTTCTCTCAATCTCTGTCACTGGTTCTGTCTCTCTGTCTCTCCTCTATGAAACTTTTTAAAAACAAGAAAGGAAACTCAAAAATGATATTCTTTATGTGGCTGCTATTCACCTATACTAAATAAAATAATTCCCATGCATTTGAGAAATTGGGGGCAGCTCTGAGATCATAATGTAATACGAGATCTATAAAAATTGCATGATGTAATAGGTATGCCTTTGACTTTTAAAATTTACTCTTCAAAAAAAAATAAAATTTACTCTTGTCCTTCTAATATTTCATGATGTTTTGGAAAATATTTGTGAAATATTAATATGTTTTTCTGGTATTTTTCTCCCAAACTCACACTTGCCTTTTGCCATATTCAAGCTCCCTGGGTTTTTCTAATGCTCGTTACCTCAAGAAAGGGATATGTTAGGGACACCTGGGTGGCTCGGTCATTTAAGATCTGACTTCAGCTCAGGTCATGATCTCACCATTCGTGGGTTCAAGTCCTGCATCAGGCTCTGTGCTGCTGGCTCAGAGCCTGGAACCTGCTTTGGATTCTGTGTCTCCCTCCCTCTCTGGCCCTCCCCTGCCCATACTCTGTGTGTGTCTCTCTCAAAAATAAATAAACATTAAAATTTTTAAAAAGAAAGGGAGATGCTAGTTCAGAATAATTAGAGTATCTGAGAAAGAGGAGACAGATGCCAAGCAGCCCAGAGAGACCTGAAAAAGAATGACCACCACACATAAATTGGTTGGATCTGAGAACAGGCAACTGTGTGTGCTGTTTGAGGAGTATAATACCCCAGAAACGGCAATATTCCAGAGTAAGAATAGATCTCTTATTATGCATGGACTTACAGGACTGTGAATTAAATCCTTGGAGAGAGCTCCCTCTGCTGGTGGGCCGTAGAGGCAGCTGAGAAATTCCCCTGTCCACAAGAATGTCACAAACAGCAGAAAAACTTGCTAGATCTAAAGTAGTGTTAAAAGCAGAAACAACATAAAGTTATATTTCTACACATCATCTAACTTGCTGACTGAGAGTTGTATTTAGCTAATTTTCAAAATACCTATCACTTTAAAATGTCATCCATCAATATGGCATTTCTAGGTTTACCAGAGGAGTTTAGAACATGGGAATCTGACTGCTTGATTTTAAATGATGAGCTGAGCAAGTCACTTACCTGTTCTGTGCCTCAGTTTTCTAGTGAAATAACTACAGCACCTGCCCTATGAAGTTGTTATGGGGATTAATAAATTAATATTTGTGTTACTTAGGTGTTGATAAACAAAACAAGAAATAAACAAGTGACATAAGAAAAGAAGAAATTGAACTATTTTACTCAAGGGTCCAACAAAGGTCAAAACATTGCAGACAGCAAGCTGACAGAAACTAAAAAACTACATTCCTTTTAATATTAAAAGTATTGTATTAAAAAAGCATCTCGGTGGCTCAGTTGGTTAGGCTCAGGTCATGATCTCACAGTTCATGGGTTTGGGCCCCGCATCGAGCTCTGTACTGACAGCTCAGAGCCTGCAGCCTGCTTCAGATTCTGTGTCTCCCTCTCTTTCTGCCCCTCCTCTGCTCTCACTCTGTCTCTCTCTCAAAAATAAAGTTAAAAACATTTTAAAACATATTGAATTAACAGCTAGGATATGAAAACTAGATTTTGTAGTAAAGGAAATCAAGACTCAAAGAAGTGACCAGACCAACACACTGGTTTTGGGTACATTAATTTGACTACAAAGACCATACTTGGTCTACATTCCCACACACCAGACTGCCAACCAGATTAGCCCAGAGGGCTCAGTGTGTAGGCCAGATCTGCTCCGGTCAGCTCCTAGACTCTAAGGGCACTGAGGTTAGGCACGGGACATGTTACTGTGGCCTTGACACTTAATAGAAGACCATCATTCTTCTTTTGACCATCAGTGAAACTGTAGCAAAATTAAAAATAGAAAAGTTACTAGTAAGCAGTCACATTATAAAACCTAAAAAGAAATTGCATTCCTTTTTGAAAGGTCTGTGTCTCCTATTGCCATTATACATTTCATGAGATTGCACCTCCAGAATGAATTTAGAGTTCATGTTGAGCAGACATAATTTAGAGAAATGTTTCTTTGTAATATCTATAGTTTGAAATAAAGCATTATATATATTCTAAAATACAGGTATTTTAGAAACTTGAGGCAAAAGGTGCCAAGAGGTAAAACATTTAAGCACAGGACACCTGGATGGCTCAGTAGGTTAAGTATCCGGCTTTCGCCTAGGTCATGATCTTGCAGTCCGGGAGTTCTAGTCCGGTGGCAGGTTCTGTGCTGACAGCTCAGGGCCAGGAGCTGGCTTCAGAGTCTGTGTCTCCCTCTCCCTCTGCCCCTTTCCCTGCTTATGCTCTGTCTCTCTCTTTCTCTCCGTCAAAAAACAAATAAAAACATTTAAAATATTTTTTTTAAAAAACACTTAAGCACAGTATCATATCCATAAGTGATCGTTTAACAATGTAATGCCCTTTAACATATATACACTTTTTCTTTTTTTTAATTTTTATTTATTTATTTATTTATTTTTGAGAGAGAGACAGAGCATGAGCAGGGGAGGGTCCGAGAGAGAGGGAGACACAGAATCCAAAGCAGGCTCCAGGCTCTTAGCTGTCAGGACAGAGCCCAGTGCGGGGCTCGAGCCCGGTGAACCATGAGATCATGGCCTGAGCCAAAGTTGGTATACACAGTTTTTAATATCATAACCCTTTTCTATATCATTATACCTAGTACGGATATACACACACACAAAATTACGTAATGATAACTATATACTGCTGTTTCTCAGTAAATAATATGAAGTAGTTTTCACATGCATCCACAAATGTTTGTGTCATATTTTAATTCAAGCAATATGAACTTCTTTATCTTAGCTATGAATAAATAATGCCAAATAATTTTGCAGATCTTGCCATTTCCCCATCAGTGCATTAATATCAAGTTCTTATCTAAAAGCATGTCTTAAAAATTCTCCTCCCAACTTGTAAAATAGAATTATGTATTCCACCCTGATATTCAATTTACTTTATTGAGGATCTCAAAAAAAGTCACAAAACCAACTCGTTTCCCCCGGCATGAATTTTTACATCGTATAAGGTAGTGTGAGTGTGACACCTGCTGGCTATTTGTGAAGTTGCACAATAATCACAAATTGGAATTAAATTTTAAATTCCTTTTATAAAACTCACTGCTTCCTTCATTAGTGTTTTTTTAATTCTGGTAGGCATTTCAGGTTCTACTTTTCTTAATAAATTTGTTTATAATTTTATATTTTTGTACTCCTGAAACGGTGGGTCAATATTTTAAATAGAAGTTTTAAGGAAGATTTAAATTTCAATATTATTTAGATTTTATTTAAAAACTATCATATGATAAAATTTTAAACTGAGTTAACATATAAATATCCTTATAATTATATTGTAAAATAATGTACCCAACTTACCAAATTGATTATTTTTAAAACTTTGAGTACACTGAAGAAATATTGCCCTACCATAGAAATACAAAGTATATTCCCACTCAGGAATATTTATCCAGTTTCTACCAGTTTCTATTGCTATGTTCAGTTTACCAGAGTTGTAATCATATTGACTTGTATATCAATATTTTGGTCTTTGTACTTATCACTGTCTACTTAGGATTTTTTTCACATAATCATTAACATTTTCGTTTTTCGTGGATGCTTTGAGTATATCCTGATTTACTTAATCATTTTTTTGCTAAAGTCCTCATTGTTCCCAGTTTTACTGAACTCAAAGTTGTACTGAAATGAGTATCTTTATGTATTAAAACTTTGCTTTAGTAAAATAAGTGAGACATTCATACACATCAAAAAGTGAAGGTAGTGTCCAAGATGAATATTCTTTTAGGTGTTTAAAACTAATATTACATATATTCAAATTCTAAGCAAAATGAGGTAAGACAGAGATCTATGTTGTGACTCCAAATGTTAGCCATTGGCAACTATTCATTGGTCCTCGTTTGTGTGAACCACTGAGCGTAAAGAATGAGACACAGTTGCCTCCATTCTTGCCCTGGAAAATACCATTTGTAGAAATGAGACGTAGACAGATGAAAATATGATTTCCAGAGGAATAGTCAAGGAAGGTTTCCTTAATAAAAATTAAATTAAAAATGGAAGTATGATTTCCATGTTGTTCTTCCACTTATTTTATTTCTACATCTGAATGAAAGTAAGACATACTTTCTGACATAATTTATGTCAGATGTGTTTCATGCTGGTTCATGATCTGGCTCATTAATATGGCTCATACCTATGAGGTGATATTGCACATTGAAGTGGTATTATCTGGGATTTACTAAATCAAATTCCTGCTAATTAAAAAACATAATAACACAATGTAGTGGAAAGAATACTGATAGGGCAGAATTCCTCCAGATCTAATTGTTTTTCTGGATTTATCTATTTTTTAAATGTTTATTTACTTAAAAGAGAGAGAGATTGAGAAAGAGAGAGAGACAGAACATGAGCAGGGGAGGGGCAGAGAGAGAGCGAGACACCGAATACAAAGTAGCTCCAGGCTCTGAGCTGCAGCACAGAGCCCGACACAGGGCTCAAACTCCCAAACTGTGAGACCATGACCTGAGTTCAAGTTGAACATTAACGACTGAGCCCCTCAAGCACCTCTGGATTCATCTGTGCTTTGCAAGATCATATCCAAGAACAGTTCAACCCACACATTACATATCTCTGCCTCAGTTCATGTTATATTAATAGAGCGCGCGCGCACACACACAAACACACACACACACACACACACACACACACACAAACGAGCATAGTGTGGCTTTCAAGATTGTTAAATAATAGAAGGAATTTTATAAAGATGTTCCACATACAAAGCAGCTAAAATTTCAGGGGAAGGAGCCTGTGAGAGAGCCTGACAGATTTTCCCAGCTCCTTCCTCCACTCTTGCTTCATTTCTCAGAAACTTGACCTCCTTAGAGGAGATACGTCAGAAAGGAAAAAGCGATCCCTGACATCTGAGAGCCAGTCTGACACAAACAGGCCATCGTGCTTTTAGAAGCTGTCCTGGTGCCCATGTTGGTATCTTGCTGGACATGAAGAATCTCCCAGAACAAGGTCACTCTGCGCCCACAAAGCCCTATGACAAGACAAGACCACTTGGTAATTTTGTCTGAGTAGAGAAGAAAACAAGGTCAGTGGGCAAAAACAAAACATCCAATAGCTTCCTCCCTGGGCCACCATGACTACACTGAGCATATCACTTCTTTGTAGTACTGTACTATGTAGCAATATACGTTATCTGCTGCTTCTTTACCAATTATGACGTTAGCCTAGCTCCATTCTGCCCTCTTTTTAGCTAAGATTAATCAAGATACACAATCATAGTATTACCCCCACTTTCTTGCAGCACCCTATTTAGAATCTGTGCTTACCTGGATCCTTCCCAAATCATCTACTTAAAACCCAAACCTTGCATGGTGTGTGTTCTTCCGGTATGTTCAATTACAAGTGTGTAACTGGTGGTCTTTGATGGTATGGAATGCAATTAATTTTTATATGTTAATCTTGTATCTTGCAAACTTGCTAAACTTGTCAAATTAATATTTGTTTGCTTCTGCCAATTGCACACGATTTTCTATATTGACGGTCATGTCCACAAGCACAGAGTTTTACTTTTTTATTTTCAATCTGAGCACCTTTTATTGCTTTGATTACATTGGCTAGATGTTGAATAGGAGCCCTGGGAGTGGAAATCCTTGATGCTTATCTTAGAGGGAAAGTATTCAGTTTCCCACTATTAAATATGTTAGTTGTAGGTTTTAATTGTACCTTTTTAGTTTAAAGAGTATTTTAAGTAGGAACAGTTATTGGGTTTTTTAAGAATTCTTTTTCCCACATATGTTCAGATATTCATACACTGTTTTTTTAATTGTTACTGAGGTAAATTATAATGATTGATTTTTGAAGGTTAAAACACACCTTGCATTCTTAAGGTGAATTATATTTGGTCATGATGTGTTTGTTTCTTTAACATATGGTTATATTTGTTAGGATTTTAAGAATTTTTGTATGTACATTCATGAGAGATATTGGTCTACAGGGTTTTTTTCCTGTGATATATTTCGTCTAGTTCGAGTATGAGGGTGATGCTGACCTCGTAAAATGAGTTGGGAAACATCCCTCCTTTTCTATTTCCTGTAAGCTTTTTTTCTTCCTGAAATATTTGATATTCTCACTGTATTATTTCCTGTGAGCAATCTGCCATCATCTTTATTTTTATTTATTCCTATGTAACTTTTTCTCCAATCTACCCCAGAGAAGAGAAGAGCTTTAAGATTTTTCTCTTTGTCAGTGATTTTTAGCAATTATGTTCTGTGACCTCCTGGCTCTCATCTCTGAGTCTCTCTTTCTTGCTCACTGTCACACAGCCACACCACTTGTTGGCTGTTTCTGAGTGTTCCAAGTATACTCCCCCCTCAGAACCTTGTACCGACGATTTTTTATGCCTCAAAAGATCTTTACACTGCTCTTCACCTCCTTCAAGTTTTTGCTCAATAGCACGTTTTGAGTGACGCCCCCTGCCCCGTCCTGTGTAAAATCTCCTACACTTACGCACCACCCTTCTTGTCATTGATATAATTCCATGACACAATTAATACACTCTTATTCTGTCTTCCCAACTGGAATGTAAGCCATAGAAAAGCCGAAAATATCTGTTTTGTTCAGTGTTGTGTACCTAGTACCTAGGCTGATGTGTGTTTTCTGAAAACATTTGTGAGGAGAATTAATTATTGAACAAATGATGACCAAATTAACATCATAATTTGAAAATAATATTTAACAGGTGTAGGGAGCTGTCTGAACTCACTGGTTGAGTGAAAATTCCTGGTGAGGGTACAGCAAGTTTGCACTGTCTCTTGCCCCCAGACAGTGACCAAAATCTACCCTCTTGTAACTTTCATTTCTGTTTGGGCACCAAACCTCAGAGTGCTTTGCTGATTAGTGTCAGGAGCGGCCTGTCCCCCTGCCCTGTCCCTGAGGCGTGATTGCACCTGGTCAGGGAAAAAACAAAACGAGTCAACTAGATACACCTTAATGCGACTAAGGCCAGCAACATACCAATTTTCCTCCTGGCTGAGCAATTAACTGATAACTCACTACTTTCTAAGCCTGGATGCCATTGCAGAAGTCACTACTGCAATAAAATGTATCAGCCGTCTTTGGGACTGTGAGAGCAGGCACTGTGTCTCCTGGGGATCCTGTTTTTCTGGAAACTTTCTCTTAGAGCTATAAACAGCCTAATGACCCTTACTGACCTTTACTAAACAATGCTGTTTGCCTCTTGGTTAAAGGTCACTTCCTTAGGGCTATATCTGAGGTTTTGTATATCTTGGTTTTAAAAAATACCTGCCCGGCCCATATAATAGCATCAGTGCCTGTAGCTAAGTTTTTTATGACAATCATTACTACTAGAATTGTAACTTCTGCAGAACCCATGTACTGGAAAATTGTAAAAATTATCTATGAGAAATCATTTACTGCTCTTTCTGCTCCTTGTACGTGTCACCATAAATAAAGCTAGAGAATCAGACAGAGCAGAGATGCTGCCTGGTGATCAGAAAGAAGCTCGAGGCTCTCTCACTCTCTTTCATGCCGACACCATCCATCCTTCAGGGAACCCTGGGCCTGTTGGTGTTGGACTCCAGCAAAGAGGTGCCTGGGTGGCTCAGTTGGTTAAACCTCCAACTTCATCTCAGGTCATGATCTCACAGTTCATCAGTTTGAGCCCTGTGTGGGGCTCTGTGCTGACAGCTCAGAGCCTAGAACCTGCTTCAGATTCTGTGTCTCCCTCTCTGTCTTTTCCCTGCTCATGCTGTCTCTCTCTCTCAAAAGCAAGCAAACATTAAAAAAAATTTTTTTAAGAAAATAATATTTAAAATAAGTGTTGGTTTTGATTGGGATTTATTTTATTCTGCAAGAGCCTTGATTCTATCTCTGTCTTCCTGG
This sequence comes from Helogale parvula, assembly GCA_004023845.1. Taxonomy (NCBI): domain Eukaryota; kingdom Metazoa; phylum Chordata; class Mammalia; order Carnivora; family Herpestidae; genus Helogale; species Helogale parvula. The sequence continues at coordinate 10,759 of PJEM01000571.1, read as the reverse complement.
CAATTAATAAGCCCTTAATAAATATTTGTGGAATGAATAAATGCTAAATTCTGCATTATATACTTAAACGAAGGGCACATGTTAATGTAATAGTTTAGTTGACAAATTTAGCAGAATTCTAATTTACTGGTAATTTAATTTCTAGGACATTTTCCATTAATAGTTTTGTATTCATTGTTAATAATTTTGACTGAAATGTTCGTCATTGAGTGTTCATTTTAAAATATTTAAAAAATTTTAAGTTTATTTATTTTTAGAGAGACATCGTGAGTGGGGGAGGGGCAAAGAGAAAGAGAGAGAGAGAATCACCACATTTTAAAAATATAACAGAGGCACCGGGGTGGCTCAGTCAGTTGAGCGGTCAACTTCGGCTCAGGTCATGATCTCACAGTTTGTGAGTTCGAGCCCTGTGTCAGGCTCTGTGCTGGCAGCTCAGAGCCTGGAGCCTGCTTCAGATTCTGTGTCTCCCTCTCTCTCTGCCTTTCCCTTGCTCATCCTCTGTTGCTCTCTGTCTCTCAAAAATAAATAAATGTTAAAAAAGTTATAAATATATTATAACTGGTGTGCTATAATAAAAATATTATGGGGTGCCTGGATGGCTTCTTTGGTTGAGTGTCTGACTCTTGGTTCCAGCTCAAGACATGATCCCACATTCGGTGGGGTGAAGCCCCACATAGGGCATCATGGAGCCTGCTTGGGACTCTCTCCCTCTCTCTCTGCCCGTCTCTCCCTCTCGTGTGCTCTCTCTCTCTCAAAATAAATAAATAAACATTAAAAATTATATTTTAGAAGACCTAAATTCAGCACCTACTTTTGCTACTTTCTAGACCTGTGGCCAAGGAATATTTCTTAAACTTTCTGTCAATTTTCTTTTTTTTTTTTCAATTTTCTTATTCTTAAATGAGGACAGGAACTGTAAGTTTTCCAAGTCCTTTCCAAGCCTAATGTTCTGGAAATCTATTGCAACAAATCGCCTGTCTAAACACAGAGATGTAAAAGATGATGTTTTACAGCTAGGTAAACTACCATAATAATAAATGTCTGTAGTGATGACCTGAAGGTGTTCTAACATCCTAAATTTCCTCCAGAGTCATCTTAAATGTGTGTAAACTTTAATTCTTCCTTACCAAAGAATTAAAATACACATGTGTGCACACACCCATACACTTGGGAAGTTGTAAGGAAGAGACGTAGAACCTTTTTCTTCCTTGTCCCAGAGGTGTGCATTTGCTAATCCTGTTAAACACTTGGTGGCCTTTTGAAAAATAGGCTTTTTTTTTTTACAACTATTTAACATACTATCCTACCAACAGTATTATTATAACTTAGTTATCCTTATGTCTTACAATTACTACTTAGATCTACACAATTTGGGAGATTTTCTTGTCATCTGAAATACCTACGGACCGTCACCTCATTAATACCTTCCTTCTCTGATGGGTTCTGCCTTGTCATTGTCTCCAAATGTTTGCTGATTGACTTACACTCTTGCTGTAGGAAGACTCTTAGGCTATACAGGGACTTGACAGGAAGAAAACAGTCCTCCAGACAAGGAACCAAGGAAAGGATCGCCCACATCCTGCAGACACCATAACCAATTTCTAATTTCCATAAAGGTAATCATACTTACAGTTTCAACTTTTTATTTTGCCAAGGACAATTCATTTTAGGCACCTACCTTTTCTAAATATTATTTTATAAAATAAAAGGTACTGTAACAGCAAAATATGAGAAAGACTAGTGTTTTAAACAGCTCAGTATATGACTTTTTTTCTCATTTTTTTCCCAAAAAATTACTAAGTGATCACAGGATGCTCATAGTTGTCTGGGAATCTGTGCTCTGTGACACTCGGTGGGTCTTTCAACCAAACACTCACAGATGTGTGAATCATTTCAAGCTCATCACGAGTAGGTGACACTTGAATTTTCCACAGACTGAGGGAGAAAATCATCAAAAGAACAGAATCCAAAGTGACCATTTGAGAACTCAGGTTACATGAGAAGAGAATCAGGGGCATTTTTTATATCCTTCTTTAATATGAAGTAGATTATCAGGCACATAGTCTGCACACAATAAACAATTCCAGAATAAACCGTTTTATAACTAAACAGGCAGCATGTTGAAGCAAAAGAACACTGAAGTGGGAAATACAGTTTTAGTTTCGGCTCTATCTTATACCAGCGGCCAATTCTGCATAAATTGTTTAACCGATAAGCCCCACTATAACATTTACAAAACAGGCCGGCTTCTATACGCTGTGCGTATCATATCAATTGGAATGAAGAGTTTTCAAAATAAAAGCACACTTACAAAGAAATTCAGAGGAGAATCTGGCAATGAATTCTGACCTTTTAGGGAACACTTCCAGGAGAACAATGTAGCTGAGATGTAAAGGTGAGCATTCTTAGAATAAAGAGCAGGAAAAAAGAAAGCATGGCAGCCGGAGGGTGGAGAGAAGGCCAGAAGTTCAGGAATGAACATAACCTTTCCCCTGAATCCAAGAAAGCCATCTTGACCAATGCTCATCCTTTACAAGTGAAATAGAAAAAGAAGCCTTTTGCTATTACTCTTTTGACAGTGGGAAATACGGAATTTTTCAGCATTTTCAGTTCATCGCTACCTCTGGCTCTATGAAATATCAGGAGTTAGTTTACAAAAATAAAAGCAGCTATGACCAGTCAAACCAATTATATCACAAAATCACAGTCACAGAAAGGGAAGGAACAGTAAGAAGGTATCTGGTCTCTTTCATCAGGAAACCACGTCAACTTTCTAAATCAGACAAGAAGCCAACTTCTCAAAGGCTACCTCAAGCTTTTAAAAAAGTCTTTTTTTGATGGAAGTTCTTATTATATCAGTGCCTGCAGCATCATACACATATAAATGCATTTAGTTGGCCTTGTATCCCAAAAGCCTTAATTTTGGAAGAGAAAAGTAGTCTCTCAGACTTAAAGCTACAGAAGAGTTACCAGAGAGAGACTCTTTGTGAAAACAACTGTAGTCTTAACTGGAAACTCGATTCTTTTCACTGCTGTAACATCACATTGTTAGCTCTTGCTTAATGTAAACGTGATATCCCTGAGAGAAATCTAAAACACCCAGCAGGATTATTACCTAACAATAAGGACAAACAGGAAAACAGATGGAGGTCATTTGAATATGTTTCAAATCCCTAGCCATTTGAATCTAGCAAACAAATGTAAGCAACTATAAAAAAACATCTACGGGATATCAGTATCCTTTCTCTGGTATCCTTTCCACCTAATTCTCAGAAGAGAGTTCTTTGGAGTTATTTCTGATGAGTTTAGTAATCACATAATGATAACTTATTTGATAATCAACTGAAGTCTTTCTTTAATGTGACTCGGTCCAGTTTCTTAAACTGTATGATACATTTTTATAAATTTTGACCTCATAAATATCCTATTAAGGATAAATAATAGCTTTACAATTAATAAAATATAAATGTGTGCTTATTTCTTACTTCATATTTTAGTTATTCGTATCACCATTCATGTGCTTTATTTCATAAAAGGAAGAGAAATTATAACAGAGCACAATATTTCCCCAATATCTACATTTATTTATTTATTTTATTAAAAAAAATTTTTTTTGAGAGAGACAAGCAGACTGTGAGTGAAGGAGGGGCAGAGAGGGAGGGAGACACAGAATCTGAGGCACGTTCCAGGCTCTGAGCTGTCGCCACGAAGCCCTATGGGGGTTTGAACTCACGGAATGTGAGATCATGACCTGAGCCAAAGACTGATGCTCAACAGACTGAGCCACCAAGGCGCCCCCAATATCTACCTTTAAATATGACACCTTTAAAAATATTTTTCTTTTTTTAAAAATAGTTTATTGTCAAATTGGTTTCCATACAACACCCAGTGCTCTTCCCCATAAGTGCCCTCCTCCATCACCACCACCTCTTTTCCCCCCTCCCCCTTCCTCTTCAACCCTCAGTTCATTTTCAGTATTCAATAATCTCTCAAGTTTTGCATCTCTCTCTCTCCCCAACTATCTTTCCCTCTTCCCCTCCCCCTGGTCTTCCATTAGGTTTCTCCTGTTTTCCTGTTAGACCTATGAGTGCAAACATGTGGTATCTGTCCTTCTCTGTCTGACTTATTTCGCTTAGCATGACACCCTCAAGGTCCATCCACTTTGCTACAAATGGCCAGATTTCATTCTTTCTCATTGCCATGTAGTATCCATTGTGTATATATACGACATCTTCTTAATCCACTCATCAGGTGATGGACATTTAGGCTCTTTCCATGTTTTGGCTATTGTTGACATTACTGCTATTAATATTGGGGTATATGTGCCCCTATGCATCAGCACTTCTGTATCCCTTGGATAAATCCCTAACAGTGCTATTGCTGGGTCATAAGGGAATTCTATGGATAGTTTTTTGAGGAACCTCCACACTGTTTTCCAGAGCGGCTGCACCAATTTACATTCCCACCAACAGTGTAGGAGGGTGCCCATCTCTCCACACCCTTGCCAACATCTATAGTCTCTTGATTTGTTCATTTTAGCCACTCTGACTGGTGTGAGGTGGTATCTCAGTGTGGTTTTGATTTGTGTTTGCCTGATGATGAGTGATGTTGAGCATCGTTTCATGTGCCTGTAGGCCATCTGGATGTCCTTTTTGGAGAAGTGTCTATTTATGTCTTCTGCCCATTTCTTCACTGGGTTATTTGTTTTTTGGGTGTGGAGTTTGGTGAGTTCCTTGTAGATTTTAGATACTAGCCCTTTATCTGATGTGTCATTTGCAACTATCTTTTCCCATTCTGTCGGTTGCCTATTCGTTTTCTTGATTGTTTCCTTTGCCTTGCAGAAGCTTTTTATCTTGATGAAGTCCCAAGAGTTCAGTTTTGCTTTCATTTCCCTTGCCTTTGGGGATGTGTTGAGTAGGAAATTGCTGCGGTTGAGGTCTAGGAGGTTTTTTCCTACTTTCTCCTCGAGGGTTTTGATGGTTTCCTGTCTCACATTCAGGTCCTTCGAGCCATTTTGAGTTAATTTTTGTGTATGGTGTAAGAGAGTGGTCTAGTTTCATTCTTCTGCATGTTGCTGTCCAGTTCTCCCAGCACCACCTGCTAAAGAGGCTGTCTTTTTTCCATCGGATACTCTTTCCTACTTTGTCAAAAGTTAATTGGCCATCCATTTGTGGGCTCAGTTCTGGGTTCTCTATTTTATTCCATTGGTCTATGTGTTTGTTTTTGTGCCAATACCATACTGTCTTGATGATGGCAGCTTTGTAGTAGAAGCTAAAGTTTGGGATTGTGATGCCTTCCGTTTTGGTTTTCTTCTTCAATATAATTTTGGCTATTCAGGGCCTTTTGTGGTCTCATACGAATTTGAGGATAGTTTGTTCTAGCTTTGAGAAGAATGTTGGTGTAATTTTGATGGGGATTGCATTGAATGTGTAGATTGCTTTGGTAAAAATATTTTTCAAATAAAAGGACTTTTATGCTGATAGGGCTATGGAGAAAGAACACTCCATTCATTGTTGAATATATATAACAATTCAAATTTTACAGAAGATAATTTAATTATATTTAAATTTTTTACCTAGAAATCCAACTCTTAGAATTTTACTTTATAAATAGACTGAGAAATTGTACCAAAATATAGATACAAAGATTTCATTTCAGCATTTTTGTGGGTGCAAAAATAAATAAACAGCAACAACAAAACAGCAAATACAAAAGCAACTATCTCACTTACAGCAGACTGGTTAAGTAGGTTTCAAGATACCTACCAAGAAAAATGGCTGTCATAGAAAAGAAAAGTAAATGCCACTAATTCACATTTTTTAAAGTGCATGTCCAGTGTAAAATTCAAGATGCAAAATACTATGTATCATGTGATTTCTGTCCTGGAAAGCAATGACAAAAAGAATATACAAATGGACATATCTGAATTTTCTTTTTTTCTTCCTTTAAAAAAAACTGGAAAATTTCAGAAAAATATTCATCATTATCTTTGAGAATCAGTGGAATGAGGGGAAAATGGAAAAATGAGGTTTTTATTTATTCATTTATTTATTTTTAAACAATTTTTAAGTCAATTTATTTATTTTGAGAGAAAGAGAGCATGCATGAGTGGGGGAGGGTCAGAGAGAGTTAAAGAGAGAGAGATGGGGGGGTAGGGGAGAAAGAGAATTCCAAGCAGTCTCTGCCATCAGCCCAGTGGGAGGCTCAAACCATAAATCATGAGATCATGACCTGAGCTGAAATCAAAAGTTGGAGGCTTAATCAACTGAGCCACCCAGCTGCCTGGAAAAGGTTTTCATTTTTAGTTCTATAACTTTCCATACTGCTGAACGTCTATCATATATGTGCAATTGTTACTATTTTTTTATTGTTTTTAATTGTATTTGTATCTGTGCAGTGAGGTTAGAGGCTATCATTGTTTTCCTTTTTGAACTACTATGTGCTACAAAAAAAAAGTCACAGGTCATACATGTTTTATTTTCCACACACAATGAAAATGGGAAGTCTGGCTACTTAGGGCCTTAATATGAATATGAGGCCTTTCCAGGGCAGGAAGAGTACGCAACATGTTTCAAAAACTATTTTGTAAGGACACAGGTCTGAATTCGGCTTCTCAGAATCATTAGACAATAGAAGGGTACACGGTGCCCAAGGAAGGAGGGACCACCCTTGTAACACCCAATCAGGAAAGGCCAGCTAACACCTTTAACATTTCTAAGGGCGGGCCTAAAGATGGAAGCTATAAGATAATCACCTATTGCTTAAGGCTAGTCACGCCCTAGGTGAGAGTCCTGGGCCCACTCTGTGATTGGTTAATACTCTAAATGTTGTGATTGGCTCCCACCAAAAGTATCAATGAAGGGTTAAACCTGCTGCCAATATACCTGTGTCACCATTTCCTATAACTTCCCCTTCCCAAAAAAGGCCCTACCCCGCCATGTTCGGGGCTCTCAGCATGAATCCACTGTGCCAGTAAAGTCTGTGAGCCTGAGCTTAGGCTCAGCCAGCCTAAACTCGTAATAAAGCCCTCTGCTTTTGCATGCATGACTCGGTCTCCCTGGTAGTCTCTGGTTTTGGGGGGTGATATTGGAAACTTGGGTATAATAATTTCATCTCAGAACTTTTTAAAAAATAATATTGACAGTTTAATATTCCATGAATATTATAAAAAAACTGATTTCACCAATCAATAAAATATCCATTGACTAGGTTCCTTCTTGTTGTTAATTAAAGACAAGATAATACAATGCAGTTAGTTGACTTAAGTCTTATGAATATTTTTACCTTGATGCATATTATTTAATTTCTTTATTTTTAGTAATGTCTCCACCCAACATAAGGCTTAACTCACAATCTCAAGATCAAGAGCCACATGCTCTTCTGACTGAGCCAGCCAGACACTGCGTGGTGCATATTTTATAAAAACTAAATGTATACTTTCCTAGAGCAAGGATCACCTTTCTCTGTAAAGAGTATAAGGGCCAAGGGCCGGCTACCCCAGGATACGCCCCTTTGGCCTAAACATTATTTTGAGTTAATAGTAATCAAAACTCAGCAATTGCAGGAAAATCTCTCTTCCAGATCCTCAAATGCCTAAATTTCCATTGGAAAAAAGAGCCTGTACCAGGAAGAGAGCTATTAACAAAGACTCCCCTTTACCTAGGAGATTTACCTGCATAATGTCAACCTTTGTTTTTTTCACATCCCCTCCTTTCCCCTTCTTGCTAATGGCCTTCCTCCCCTTCACATCCTCAGACCCTACCCATCTCTTTAGCTCATATCAGCTTCCTGTTGCCTCATTGTCTTTGGAATTTCATGTCTGTGTGGATTCCTTGTATGTACATTCTTAACGTTGACCTTTTGTTACTCTGTCTCATGTCAATTTGATTCTAAATCCAACTCAAAGGATTTTGAAGGGGAGGGGAAAGTCTTTCTCCCTGACAGTTAGCATATTTGGCAAGATACTTTAATTTGCTGGACACTGCTGGCCCCAGACTGCTGCAGCTAAGAGATCCTTGGGACACCTGACAAGCAGCCAGCAGAAGTTGAGATTTTTTTAAAGTTAGACTCCCAGAATCTCTGTGGAGGTTTATGGAGTAAGAGTAGTGAGAGTCCTTTTTCTATCTTTCTAAATTTAGATTAGCAGGAGAAAATATTTGTGGAACTAGTTCCTTGGGTCTGGCAACTATTTGGTTAAATTGGTGGAGTACTCTTAGATACTGATCCATTTCCTCCCAAAGATGGTCTTCCTTTTATTTTGTCTATGTTGTTTGATGTGCACATGAGGTAAATGGCTGTTGCTAAGGGATACCTCAGAAGTCACAGTCACAACACTGGTGAGCACAGGTTGTAAGACGCTACCCCCTCAGGTCAACTTGGACCCTAAAATACCAACCATTGTTTTACTTGTTCCCTCCCATTCCGGTAAATAATTGAAGGTTGAGCAGTGGGCTCTGGAAAGACCCTAAGAACGTAACTTGATAAAGAACATTATAACCTACTTGTTTTTCAAGATTCTGTTAAGCAACCCTGCCCCTTTACCAAGACCTGGCTGAGGCAAAGTCTGCAGGTGAAAGTCACCTAGTCACTCCCCCGTGGTATCTTAGGTGTCTTACTATGATTGGTCATTTTAAAAGACTAAGAATGGGGCGCCTGGGTGGCTCAGTCAGTTAAGCGTCTGGCTTCGGCTCAGGTCATGATCTCACAGTTCGTAGGTTCAAGCCCCGCATCAGGCTCTGTAATGACAGCTAGCTCAGAGCCTGGAGCCTGCTTCTGGTTCTGTGTCTCCTTCTTTCTCTGCTCCTCCCCCTCTCATGTTCTGTCTTTCTCTGTATCACAAATAAAATAAAACATTTAAAAAAATTTTTTTAAATGTCCCCAATATTGAAAAAGCACATTTTGCTTAAAAGGCAGTTCAGTTACTTGAGATTCAGGTTGTAATATAGTGTTTTGGGGAATTAAAAAACAACTCTTTGTCCTTCAAATCTTTACAGAACCAGAAATGCAACTCTAGAAACAAGTCAGAGCTCACCAATCTTTACCAATTCCCAAACCTCGCCTATTCCAAAATGTTTGTGGATATTATGAAACATTAAGACTTTAAAACAAGTGTCCTGTACTGAAGAAAAAAATAAGTTTTAAACTACATTTACCCTGAAACTTTGGAGACATATAACAAATTCATTCTTTCTGTCCCTTTAAATTATAAATCACATGTCTTTCAAATGTAAACACAGCACACCATTGCCTGAATTGAAGAAAATAAAAGGAAAAAAGACTTAAAAAAATTTTTTTTGTTTTTTTAAAGAGAGCATGAATGGGGGGAGGGCAGAGAGAGAGAGAGAGATTGAGAGAAGGGGAGAGGGAGAGGGAGAGAGAGAGAGAGAGAGAGAGAGAGAGAACCCAAAGCAGGGTCCAGGCTCCGAGCTGTCAGCATAGAGCCCGAAGTGGGACTCGAACTTCAGAACAGCGAGATCGTGACCTGCACTGAAGCCAGACACTCAACCAACTGAGCCACTCAGGTGCCCCGAGTTTTGCTTAGTACAAACTGCTAAAGTGGCTTTTGTGTCCAGACTCTGTCTCATAAGAGACAGAGAAGCACCAAATCTCTACTTTGAAGAAATCTTGAACACTTCCTCTTTGTGATGTAAAATTTCTACTCCCCCCTTTTCTAGGACAGAAGAGTCATTCTTTGAAATACAAAGAATTAGGGAGAACTTTCAGTAAAGTTTCTCACAAAAAGAAAAAAAAGGAGGAAGGTATTTGGAAATTGGGCCTTTAATGTCCTTTCCATAAATAGAAAAAAAGCTAGAAGACTGTTTGCATTTTGTCCGCATATGTTTCCATGAATCTTGTCTGTGTATGTGTCCATATATGCTATAAATGTAAGACATTTTTTCTACCTTGGGATGGTATTGCTAAAATTCATTTGCAAAAGAGCTCTATTTAAGTGATTCTAAAGAAAGCACTTGTAAAAACTGGGCATTCCAAAATGCTGAAAGATAGAAAGTAGCCAAAGTGTTTTTTTCATGTTTATGTAATCTGGGAATATATTCAGTACTAAAGTGAATTTAAGGTTGTTGGTTTAATTAAAATAAAACTGTCTTCAAGTTATGCATTGGACGTAAGACTTTTAATTTATCTGTGTTTAATAAAGGTGAAATAGATTCCTCTTGTCTATGTTGTTTGTCAAAAAGAAAAGTTAAAATAATGGTTAACTTTGTCTAATGCCTCATGATGTTTGTGGGTAATCTAAACATTATTGTTGGGGTGCCTGAGTGGCTCAGTCAGTTAAGCGTCCATCTTCGGCTCAAGTCATGATCTCACGGTTCGTGGGTTCGAGCCCCTTGTCGGGCTCTGTGCTGACAGCTAGCTCAGAGTCTGGAGCCTGCTTCGGATTCTGCATCTCCCTCTCTCTCTGACCCTCCCCTGCTTGTGCTGTCTCTGTCTCTCAAAAATAAATAAAAAGCAGGCTGTGTTTCAGCTTATAGGCAAGTAATAAATTGTATCATTTATCTTGAATGTATCATAGATAAGCTGCTAAAGAACGAGTGTCACTTAAGATAGCTGTGAAATTAGGTGATTAACTAGTTGGTACTTAACCTGTTAATTTCTGTATAAGTCTAATTACATGAAATAGAAGTGGGGGTTTTGATTTTTTACTTTGCTTTTCTGTTTGGAGTGTCATTGTAACTACTGTATTGTAAATGACGGAAAATAATTGCATATGTTAAAAAAATAAATAGTGTTATATTAAAAA